>JAXCLQ010047938.1:0-19797 GCA_035584115.1 Cedrela odorata | reverse complement strand
ACACTCTTTGTATGAAATGATGTAGTATTATGTAATAATGATTGATTGAATAAGTATGAGAATGGGGTGTTACATTATCTTATTAGACAAATTTTGAAAAGGCTAATGATTGAGTTATCCAACTAGGAATCGATCAACTAGTACCTTATGAGGGCGACATTGTAATACAATTTTGATTGATGTATGACATTGCATCTATTGGTGAACTTCGTATGTATATTTCTTTGTAAGTAGGGATTTTTCATTTGAATCAAGTCTAATTGATTATGACTCTGTACAGTTTCACCAAAGTTGTACAAGATTTAGTATATACCTATATGATGTGTAAATTAAAATAATAAAGAATAGGAAATTTAGTTGATATCATGATCTCATGTAAGTTATGATAATTATTCACAACTTGAGTTAATTTAATTGATATGTGTATGTGTATCTATGGAAATTTATGAGGTTGCTTTCAAATTATATTAGTTTTAGAGTATAGTTGAATGTTGGGGAATTTTGAAGTGTTTTATGTTAAATTACAAGTTTGTTTTATTAAAATTATAAGGGAGACTCTGCTAAAATTTTTTTTGGCAAAACGTCAGTATGTTATATACTTGATTTATATTAAAAGTATACTGGGCTTATCTTAAGATTGATTATGGAGACTCGTTATGGGAATTGATTTAATTCTATGCATTTTAGTTCCTTAATGTTTATATATATATATATATATAAATATTGGTTACATTACAATTAGTACTTGTGTTGGAGTACTTGTGTTTGAAATTATTAAAGGAGCTTATAAGGATATTAAGTCACTATTATGAATTCATATTTAAGATGATGAATTATTTTTTGTTTAAAACATATGAGTACTTTAAAATCCAAACTCAATATTAATATGAACTGTATAAAAGTACTAAGATGAGCATAAAAAATTTGATGGAAATGTCATTGCAATTATTGGTAATCAATTTATACACAAAAGTTTCTGGCTGAAACCTATCAAGATCATAATTTTAGGTTAAGTTCAAATAAGAGTTTGATGCTATTCTGAGAATGGAATGGTTATCATAGAAGTTGGGTTATGGTGGTTATGTTATTTTAGAGGAATTAGCTGGAGTATACCTCAATTGTAAATGAGTCATGGATATATTTCTAGATGAGTAGTGTATAATACCCTCGAATGAGATGTTGGTTATTGGTATAAATCTTAAGCCTATAAATAACCTAATCTCTATGCCTTTATAAAGTATGGCTCCTATAGAGCTTAAAAAACTCAAGGTTTAGTTGTAAGAATTGATTGACTAAAGTTTAATTAAACCCAGTGGTTCATCGTGAGGCATACCTATTTGTGGTGAAAAAGAAAATAAGAGACTGTATCTTGAGACTATATATTAATTATCGTTACATGAATATGATGATTAATAATAATAAGTACTTGATGCCCCTTATAGGTGATCTCTTTAGTCAGCTGTAAGGAGCGATTGTATTTTCTATTATCGACGTGAGATTTAAGTATTATCAGTAAAGGATTTCGGAGAATGGTGTTTATAAGAGTTACCTTCAAAATAAGATACGAACATTGCGAGTTTTAGTAATGTCAGATGGATTGATTAATGCACTAGTAGCAGTAGTGAATTTTATGCATCGTGTTTTATACCTTTATTTGGATAAGTTTAAGACCAAAATAATTGTTGCTATTCTAGTGTACCCTCAAATTAATGAAGGAACATACTAAATACTATAAAGTTGAATTTGAAGTAGTGGAGATAGTTTGAGTTAATTAATAATTTTGACCTGATTATCGAGTATCGTCTAAGAAATATTAATGAAGTGATAGATGTTTTGAATATGAAATCTTCTGATACTTTAGCATGTGTTCGAATAGTATACATATCTTATTGGTAAAAGTGAAGGCTTTGTTTATAGCCTTAAGTTATGATGATTTCAGAGCCTTGGTGGCTAATTATTTGTGAGATCCAACTTGGTAGATCAGATCAAAGAAAGGTAGATGTAAAATAATATTTTAGCCAAGATATGACTTAGGCATACATTATCTAGTTCCATGGTAGCTTAGATATGTACATAAATTAAACCAATTTATACATGTGATAACCTTTATCCAGCTAGTACTAACATGGCTCTATATGAAGCCTTATACAGTAAAGAGTATTGAACACCTTTGTGATTTGAGGTGACAGAAAAAGAGAGTTAGAAGAATGTGGACTTAATATAGATTTTCACTGAGAAGAACAAGATCATTCGTGAGAGAATAACGGTGGCATAAGACAGGCAGAAGCCTTATGCTGAACATCAGTGGAGAGTTTTATAAAGTGAAGTTGACAACATGACATATCAGAGAATATCACCATAGAAGAGTGTGATTTGTTTTTGAAATTAAGAAAAATTATATCTTTGGTTTGAGCGGGTAGTACAGAATAGTGTAATGTACAGGCACAGTAGCTCATTGAGAGAATCTAAATTATAAGATTTATCCAATGAGGATAGTTAATTAGCAGTATCAATTTTTGGAAAATAAGACCGTTTCTAAGGTAAAAGATGTGTGTGGTGGTATATAACTAATGATGGCATAATTTGAGAGTCTAACATTTTGTGTCTTAGTAATATGTATATTTTATTTAAATAAACGTATCTGTTATGTAAAATTTTAAGGACCAGATTTTTTTAAGGAAGGTAAAATTGTTAAGCCTTATTCTCCAAATATAGGGGTAAAATAGACATTTAATAACATTCAAATTACATATGAATGATTCAAGATTTAATTGATATATTAACGAGGTTTAGGAGAATTTAAGTTGGCTTAATGAAACGTTTAATATGGATTTATTAATATTTTTTAAAATCTGAAAAGAGACAAATCTGAAAGGTTTTCAGGGACCAAATTGCAAGATTTTCAAACAATAAAAAACGAGTACTATAACAGAATACTGTTGTAGTATTGTAGCAACTGGTTAATCAGTTCGGGAAGCAGTCGACTGGCAGAAGCTGTTTTAAGGGTTACTATACTAACCGGTCAACCAGTTAGAGAAGCGGTCGATCGGCAAAAGTTGTTTTAAGGGAAAATGAGCAACTGGTCGACCGGTTCATAGCGAAAATGGATTTTTTCAAAAAATTTAAGGTTTTTTTATGGGTATTTTGGACTTTTCACCATTTTTCTAGATATACACCCTACCCCTAATAGTTTTTCATTACTTTTCACTATCTAAAAATATAAAACCCGCTCCTCTCTCTCTAAAAATTGCCTCTCACTCTCCCTCTCCATTTCTTCTCAATTTCATAAATTTCTTTTGACTAATTTCAAATTTTTCATTACCAAACGACTACACGACATATCCTTGTCGATTTGTAACCGATTTTGGATAAAAAAAGGAGAGATTTAGCAAAGATAAAATTTAGATTTCGAGACAAATTTGGGGCTTTTCTGTTTAATCGACGATTTGAGATTTCTAAGGGCCTCTACAAAGTGCTGATAAGTCTAATAACTTGTTATAAACTTGATTTCATGATTTTACAATATTTGGGAATTAGTTTTACTATTCACTTGAGAATTTTGTAAAGTTTCGCACAGGAAATGTAGTTATGTGTTAATTTGAATTAACTAAAAACACATGATATAATATATGCATTGAATATTTTTTAGAATATGTATCTCCATTTTAGATGGAAATATGAATTTAGAAATTTCATTAAATTATGCTTAGGAAATGTTAATAGTGTTAAATTGGTATCAGATTAAGTATTGTGAAGGCTATACATGTGCTAATATAAGTTTATTGACCATATTTGGTGAACAAATATGTGAATTGCTATTGGATTTCATGTGGATTTTTGTATTCAATGAATATCAAGAATTTGATATGAAAATGTAAATTAGAATAAGACGGCCATGGGATTTCGCTGTTGGAAATCGGATAAGTGGCCTTCGATAATAAAGTCTCTGGGTATGTATAAAACTAAAGGGTTTTTAGTTATTCTATCTATGAATATTACTTTCTATGCATTATGTTAATTACATGAATAGTAGAATGCATAAGTTATTCATGTATAGTATTAGGCTATAAGGATCCAAAAAAAGGATCAAATAGGCGCAAAGAATGTTAGTGGGAGTAGTTACCCTCCCTATATAGTGAGTAAATTTATACATACATAATTATGTAAATAGAAATGCATATGCTATTTATATGTATGCATGTATGTTAAATTGTTAAAAAGAAAATGTTTATTATTGTTTTATACTGATATTGGGATGTATGGTTTTATGTTATCTACTGTTAATAAATTATTTGGATATACATGTTGTGATGGCCGAGGAGGTCTGTTTTATTGAATTGTTTTAAAATCATTATGGGTAAATGATTATTTTGAATTGTTTTAATTGTACATGTATATGGTGATGAGGCCGTTAAGGCCAGTTGTTGATATATGGTCAGTAAGCCAGATTATTTACTGTATACATAGGGAGGTAGCGTATGGACGAACCTAAGAGAGGCCGTATAGGTGAAAAGGCAGTAGTGGGGCTGTATAAGGGAGGTTAAGCCATAGTAAGCCCTCTGTGTACCGACCATGGATGTGCTGATTTAGAAATCCTATGAAAAGTGCAACTTTATAGGAATTTAATGGATTTGATGAATATTGAGGACAGTCACTCTATCACCAAGTTACTACTCGGGACCAACATCAGTGAGATGGATATTATTTTCTAATTGCATGTTTTGCAAAAGAAATAAATGATTTATAAGCATGATAAATGGTTTTCAGTTTTATAAATATTAATTGCATATAGTTTTATACATGAAAAGGCTCACTGATGGTGTTCAACATTACCTCAGCTAAGGTAACGATAGAAAGTATGGCCAACTCGATATGGATTTTAAAGAGATAAAAGCAGACCTATAATATATTTTACAATTATTTATTGTATATGAAAATGAATATATATGTACTTTGAGCATTTTAATAACAAAATCTCAATATCATGATTTAGATATGCGTGTGCATGTATGTATATCATGTATGTATGCATTTACTCACTAAGTATAGTTGTATACTCACTCCTCATAATTACAGCTTTCATGTTAGGCGCTTTAAATCTAACTGGGCTTGTGATAGCAGTTGAGAGCACCTGACGCTCTTGGTAAGTCCTCTTGTCATGACTCACATATTTTGTCTCGAGTTTATTAGATATGTGTTTTTTGGATATATGTATTTTCCTGGGTTATTGGTTTTATTTTAAATTTTGAGAAAAAATTGTAAACTAAATATTTTGTTCAACCCTTATATAATATTTTAAAATTGATATTTACATTAATTATATATGTTATAGATGAATTAATCACAAAGATCAATTTTTTAATAATGCTCCCATGGATGGGAGGTTATATTTATAACTGTTTTTAGATTTTTGATTATTAACAAAATAAGTCTTACAGGCTCTTGTGATACATTTTGGGTATAGAGGGTATATCATGAGGATCTATGGCGATTGTCATAAATGGATTTCAAGGTCGGGACATGATAAGGAAAGCACCATAGGATGAAATTTGGAGTAGAAACCCATATAACTAAAGAAGTTTTAAACTACCTTCATTCAGATGTTTAGGTTTCATCTCAATTTGTGTCTATAGGTGGTTTTAAGTAGTTCTTGGTAATTACATATGATTTTTTAAGAAAATTATGGATGTTCATCTTGAAGACCAAAGATCAAGTCTTTGGAAAATTCAAAGAATGCAAAGCCTTAGTTGAAAATCAGAAAAACAAGAAGATTAAAGTGCTAATAATAGATAATGGCATAAAGTTTTGCAGCAATTCCTTTGATTGTTTTTAAACCATTCAAGGATCTAAGTGGCAAGTCTGATTTTTTTTTTTTTTAATGTCATAAGTATAAATTTGATAAGTTTAAGAGTCATTTCAAGAATAAAAAAATTATGCAAAATAGCTCTCTAATATTATTCTTAACTAAAAAAATATACAGTATTTGATCTTTTATATAGTGTTCCAAAATTTAACTTAGATTATAGAGATCCAATGCTATTTTGACATGTGACATTCTCCCTTTAAATCATAAAAGAAAAATAATTAAATCAGAAATTTGACTCAGAAAATGAAACACTAAATCAAAAATTTAACTTTGAAAGGGTGATAAGCTATTTTGAGTGATGAAACACATTAATGACAATGCTTACAAGCTTGAATTACTAAGTGAGTATGGTGTTAATGCGAGAATTAATTTTTTGACTATCTTCTTTCGATGTAAATGATGATTTGTGGATAAATCTTCTTCAAGAAAGGGAGAATGATGCAAACGAACCTACACAACCTTCATACAAGAGGGAGAACTCACACATAGGCTTGGAGGGACTTAAGGACAACAGTCACAAGATCCATTAGGCTTACCAAGTGGGCTGATCACAAGACTTATAGCCAAGCATTTTAAAGAAGCGTTAAATGAGCTGATTCAACAAGTTGATGAAATGGCAAGCATGTGGGGGCTTAGCATAAGTCTAAATCAATCTCAAGGGAGCATAATTACTATAATTAAGGTTCTGGGAGTTTTTAATTTTTTATTTAATTGTTTCCTTATCGGAGTCAAATTTCTGATTTAGTTATTTCATTTTCAAAGTTAAATTTTTGATTTAATTATTTCATTTTCTAAGTCAAATTTATGATTTAGTTGTTTTTCTTTTCTGATTTAAAGGGGAATATCGCATGTCAAAATACTATTGGCTCTCCATAGTCTAGGTTAAATTTTGGAATTCTATACAAAGAATCAAGCACTATACGTTTTTATTATTCAATAATAATATTAGAGAACTATTTTGTATTATTCTTTCATTCTTAAAAGGACTCTTAAACTTATCAAATTTATTCTTGTGGTGTTAAAAAACAATCAAACTTATCAATTAGATCATTGAGTGGTTCTTGAGATTCTTGGTATGATGTCTTCAATTACCATATTTCTTAGTTCTTATCTTGTTAGGTAATGGGTCAAGACTTAATAACTTGCATCTTGAAGATCTTGGGGTTCAGTACTACATTTGGTATTGGATTTCGTCACATTATCGGAGAGGTTCATATCATTAATCTTGCATATTTAAAACTTGCTAATCTAGACAATTTATTACATTATAAGGAAGATTATGAAGTTGCAATAAGTTAATTTTGTTTTAGGGGATAATTCTGCTAAGAGATATTGTTAGTTGTTAAGGGTAATTAAGTTATTTGCTGAGAGAATAAATGGACTTGTAACACGGTATATAAGTTGTTTGTTATCGTTAGCCTGGACAATGAAAATAGAGGCAGTTTCAACTTAAAGAAACAGAGGTTCTTCTTGGTTGATTTTCTTCTTCTAGTCCTCTTTAGTCTTCTTCGATTTATTTATCTTTTGCTCCAAGAGAAATGTTTGTTAATTGTATGCTTGTTGGTTGATTGTTCATTGAGAAGAATTGTGATCGTTGTCTTAACACCACTAATATTTTAATCTTTTTTCTTTCTAATATTACTAAAAAAAAACAAGTCAAAACCACTTAATTACGCGTGAGTCAGATTTCAACACCAAATTTCTTGTACCATCTCAAAAAAATTTATTAATTAAACTAATAATTACATTGAAATTCTCACTATTTTGAAAACGTTGAAATCACAATCTCAAACATAGTAATTATTAAAAATCTTATGTCCTCTCTTGTATATTTGTTTTAACTCTCCATTTCACCTCTCATTATTTAGGGTCAGTTTGAAATTATGCTTGATGGGTACAATCGTTTTTGAGACGTAGGGAGGGTTTCCAAAATTTGATTTTAAAAAATAATTTTATCCTTAAAGAAAATTCTAAATATATGCAAATATAAATTTACAAATAAAAAATTAACCTTAAAATAATTATTAAATTCCAATTCAAAAAAAAATTATTCTAACTTATAAAATTTTCTTTTCTTTTTATTACAATTCTACTACTTACATTTTTTATTTCTTGAAAACATAGTTGAATATATATATATATATATATATTTACTATAAATTGTTTTAAGATTGCAAAAAAAATAAAATTATAAACTATAAAATTAAAGCATACTTGTATTAGGAATTGAGTACATTTTATCTGCAACATTCTAATAATAAAATTTATCAAATACATTTAAATTACTTTTAAAATTCATATCTCTTTCGAAAATAAAATTTACTGAAGACTTTATTGATTCTCTTTTGTTTTTTGAGCACAATAAAAGTAGATAATATTAAAATCTGTGGCAGTCCGAAACATGCCCTTAGTCCCAGTAAGAGAAGACATGCATTTTGAATAATAATTACTTTAAATACCTTGCAAAATATTCAATATCTTCCATAGCAGTCCATTCTACTGAATCTCAATCTTATTACATAAATTTCTTATCCGTTCACTCAAATATTCGAATCTCGTTATGACAAATGATATAAAGTTTTATATATAAAATAAACATTACTCGTTTCTCTCAACATCTCGATCTACAAATCCTCGGATTCTGTATATCTTAATTTCTCGAATGCCACTTGCATCTACCCGATGTTCTACAACTTTTACGACTGCAAATTTGGGGCTTTAAATGTGCTGCATTGCATAACAATTGCACATTTCGTTTTGGAATCTCCCCATCAATATTGAATATAAATTCGAAAGGATATGTTAAATTTGTCCCAATTGCTTAAAAATCCTGTCCATAATTTATGAATAAAATTAAGGCGACTCTATAATAGTGAAAAATTTTGGTATTGGCTTATTTATCTGCTATGTATAGTGCGCATAGAGGAGAAATATTGTGTGGGGAGAAAGGTACACGTATATGTTATATATCAAGACAGAGAAAGGAAATCTTTTATTCATCATCATTCTGAAAACTCAAAAGCAGAGATAATTTTCCTAACATGAAAATCAACTACTAATCAAACTATAAAAATATCTGAACCAATGAAAAATTATTACTTATGGTTTTGGTTTTTGTAACCTATCCCTGCAGAAGAAGATCGACCAACTGCAGTACTACTTCTCAGGTAAATCGTTTAGTTTCTGGAGGATGGCAGAGGCGGCGACGACGACGGCGAAGCATTCTGCTTGGCGCAATGATCCTTAAGCAATGGAGGGAAGAAAGGATTGAAAGGAAAAACCTTAGGCCAACAATTGTCTTCAACTTCATTGAAGGCCTTGCAGCAAGCACTGCCAATTAATTGAACTCGATGGCTCAAGAAAGCGGTAATCACCTCTTTTACACAACCATTGACACTTTGGAGAGTTGACAGACACTTCTCAACAACAGGTTCATCGTGCCCAAACAAAGGTGGCAACAACGTTCCAATTTGATCAGAAGAATTTGCTAATCCTGGAGCAGCCAGCAGGAATGCATATGCAAGGATCAATGCAATCGAATATGTAATGCTGGCTTGAGTCATTTTGGTCTGAGTAGATATTTTGATTGTAAATAGAAAAACTAGCTCTTGGTTTAATTGATTTTACTGTGATTAAAACATGGTGGCAGATGGTGTGGTTTTATAGGGCAAAGATGTTCATGTCATGTAACTGTTGCATTTAATCTTCAATTTGCACGGCTTCTGAATTTTAATGGCAGCCAAAGAGTGAAATTAATTAATGATAAGAAGCAGTTTAACATCATATTGGGCTATTCTTGGTTCTGCTTCAACACATCAGACATTTGTATTAATTGTTAAAATTAATGTAATTAATGTCAGGTTCGCTAATATCACCAAAACTGAGAACTGATAAAGGAGTTAAGTGTGTGTTAGTAGATATAAAATTCAGAAAACATTCAGCCATAGAAAAGATAACACTGAAAGGAGCCAACGTAATAAAATAGAGTATAAAAGTGGAATATTTTTAGTCTCAGACAAAAATAATATACTGGAAAAATGATAGGTTTATTAGTTTTAAAATAATAGAAGATCTCTATCTAAGATATCTTAATGCATTGACTTTTTTCCATTCAAGAAAAAAAAAATATTCTTAATAATTGATACTAAGAAATTATGCACGAACAATGTCGTGTAAAAATATTTGACAATACACTTCAGTCGTCAATTTGTTAAACTGAATTTCTTGTAAGGACAAGACTATGACTCGATTGGTATTGCGGTATCACATGGACTATAACTATTATTCGAAGACTGATTCTAAACTTAACTTAGTGGTTAATTTCTCTTTATCGTAATTGTTATTTTGCTGAGGTCAGCCTCAGAACATGTTAAACTGCTTATTACAATTAATTTCCCTCTCCGTAACTGGCACCAAGATGCAACGGATTTCCGAATAATTACTTTGAAGAATAAATGCAACTGTTACAAGACATGATCATCAACTCCGCTTTACAAAATCACACCCTATACCAACAAATATACACACAGTAACATCAACGAAACCAAGAGCTGGCTTTGATATTCACGATCAAATATTTATACTTGACCTAAATGTCTCAAGCCAGTTCGATTGCATTGATTCTTGCATTTTCAATATTATTGGTAATTTCTCCAGGTTTAGCAAGGGCAACTGAACAAACTGGATCGTTGTTGTTAGCACAATTGTTCGGACATGAAGATCCAGTGGTTGAGAAGTGCCTGTCAACTCTTCAAAGTGTCCATGGTTGTGTAAAAGAGCTGATAACGGCTTTCCTGAGCCATCGAGTTCAATTGATTGGCAGTGCTTGTTGCAAGGCCTTCATTGAAGTCGACGACAATTTTTGGCCAAAGGTTTTTCCTTTCAATCCTTTCTTTCCACCATTGCTTAAGGATCATTGCGCCAAGCAAAATGCTTCGCCATCGCCATGGCCATCCTCCAGAACCTAAAACTTTAATACATATCTCTTTTCTCTATGCTTCTTTTGCTCAATTTTCCTATAAATTATTACATATCTCTAGCTATTTCATGCTTTTGGGTCGATAGTGGATCATAGTACGCATACTACTTCTAACATATTTAATGAATGTTCAAAATTGAGAAGATGTGACTTTTAATTCGAAAATCTATCCATTCTTTTGAAGATTAATCTAATACTTTAATACATTTCTATATCATGACGTTTGGATTTTTTACATAATTTCACAGTTTGTCTCTCATGAATTCGGATTTAAACTGAGGTTTACGATAATAACTTAGTACCTTCCTATATTTTAAAAAATACTTTGATTAAATATATTATTTAATTAGATGAATGTTGGTTCTAAAAATTCTGAAATAATAATGATTTTTGAGTTCTCTAATAAATGTTATAAGATATGTGTGTATATACAGAAGAACAGTCAATATATATACAAAAATGTATAAAATTAATTAATTTATTAATTTTAGTAAAAACATCTATTTCAATATTAGGAAGGAGTAACCCTCTAAACAATTTTTTTTGAGTATGCCCATATTTGTGGCATATATTTAATAAACGCATATTACTTATTACATACATTAATGAACGCCAATAGGTTTCAAAATTGACATACTGCATTACGAACCATTTAGGCATGTCATTTTTTAACATGTATACATATAAAAATATGAAAATGAATAATACAATGATACAAATTTCTATATAAACTTTTCATACAAACTGACATATAAAGTTATAGTGTTACTGCATTTTTCATATAATTTATTTTTCTTTTATCTCGTAAATTTTCACTTATTCCCGTAAAAATATACAACAAGTGAAATCAATTTGAATGAATGAGTTTGTATAAAGTTTATATTTGTAGCACTATTATATATAAATATAAGAATTTTATTTTTTTAATACAAAAGGCAATTTGATTGCACGACATTACATCGGTTTTGCAATAAATAAAGCAAACGGATTAATTGAATAATATGAGCAATCTCATCATTTTTGATGGTATTACATTTGTAATTTTTTATTTAAATGTGGATGATAAGCCAAAAAAGATGATAATTCACCAAGACATACAATGACAATGATGAGCATTACCAACTTGTTTGCAAATAGCTCCCTTGCATTCGGTGATACAATAATTCCAGCATTTACCGCCGTTTGGATCGTCATCCTGACCAGGGATGCATTCTCCAAGGTCAGGATGGTTTGCGCAGCATTTTGATGCGCTCACTTCATTGCAATCTGAAAAAAAAAAAACCAAAATGAATTAGTTATTATGAGCAACCAGAAATATAATATAGCCAAATACTTTTAAGCTTAAGAAGGAATAACATATACCCAAGTTTCTTACAAAGATTTCGTACGACTTTAATGACTTCTAATAGTGTTACTAATTAATGACATATTACTTTGTGAAGATGAGAGCAAAAACTTTTATTTAAACAAGAGACGAATTCACTGAGCAACTTGCACATTTGCATGCATATGTTTAATAAACCAACATGTTTGAGATAGTTAAAAGTTAAAACAAAAGCTTTAAAGAGTAAAATGTATTGTGAACATGATTACACAAATATTGTTAGTAAAATAGTGTAACGAAATTTTGACAATTGTAACATAGTTATACAAGTATTCGAAACCACGAGAATAGTTTAAACGGATGACGTATATATTGAAGGAGTTAATTCTGTTTTTAGCCGTTAAATTCTATTGAGGAATATTGTTAGTTGTTAAGGTTAGTTAAATCATTTGCTGAGATAACAAATAGACTTGTCACATGAAAAAAGAAAGAAAATGTAGTATATTAGGTATAAAAGCTGCGTATTACCATTAGCCTTAATAGTGAAAAAAGAAAAAAAACAGAGGCAGTTTCAGCTTAAATTCGTTTTCTTGATTTTCTTCTTCTGGTTCCTTTTAGTCTTCTTCTTTGTATTGTTTGATTCATTAATCCTTTGTTCCAGAAGTTGAATGTTTGTTCACAGAATACTTGTTGATTGACTGTTTATCGAAAGGGTTGTGATTATTATTTCAACAGTTGGTATCAAAGTCTAAGAAGGACAATCAAGAATGAGTTCGTCTAAATTTTTGATTGAAAATTTCACTAGAGAGAATGATTTCAAGCTCTGAAAATTGAAGATGAAGGCATTTCTTGTTCACGAGGGAACGGAAGAAGCTTTGTTAAGTGAAGAGAATATATTAGTGGATCTGAAGAAAGTCCATAGTGCTATTGTTTTGTCAATAGGCGATGGAGTCTTGCATAAAGTATCGAAAGAAACAATGGCCATAACACTCTAGAACAAATTAGAGTCAAGATATATGCGAAAATCTTTGGCTCATCGACTCTATTTGAAGAAACAATTATAAGCTTTCAAGCTTGAAGAAGGAGGATCTTTAAAGCAGCACTTGGATGATTTTAACAAAATTATCTTAAATTTAGAGACAATAGATATAAAATTCGAGGATGAAGATCAAGTTTTAATGGTCTTGACTTCCTTACCACCAAGTTATTAACACTTTGTTGAAACACTACTTTATGGAAGGGATACAGTATTAATGGATGATGTTAAGTCGGCACTGAGTTCAAAAGAGCGAAGTAAAAAGATTGACGCAAAGGTGTCTGGTACTGGAGAAGATTTATTGGGGAGAGGAAGAACTGAGAGAAAAGATTATAAAGCCAATAAAGAACATAGATCCAAGTTTAAAACAAAGAAGTTGAAGTGTTTTCATTGACACAAAGAATGGTATTTCAGAAAAGATTGTCCTAAAAGAAAATACTCCAAGAATGTCAACAAGCACGCAGAAACAGCAGTTGTTACAAATGAAGATTTTAGGAATGCTTTCATACTAGTTACTCAAATAAAAAATCTGCAGGTAAATGGATTCTTGCCTCAGGTTGTACTTTTCATATGTGTCCTCATAAAGATTTATTTTCTGAGTTAAGATTGCTTAATAGAAGAAAAGTGTTAATGGGGAATGATATGGCATGTGATGTAAGAGAAATAGGGAGCATTAAGTTGAACTTAGAAGATGGCATGTGTAGAGAACTGCATAAAGTCAGGTTTGTACCTAAACTTAAGAGAAACCTAATTTCTTTATGAATGTTTAATGAAATAGGCTGTGTTATTAAAGCAGAAAATAGAACATTGAAAGTCCTTAAAGGTTCTTTGGTGTTGCTTAAAGGGACTAGAAAGAATGGACTTTATGTGTAAATGGTTTTGTAAGATCTGGTGAAGCAGAAATTATAGAAAAGGTGCAAATTGACAAAATGATGCTGTGGCACCATAGGCTGGGACATCTTGAAGAAAAAAGGACTTGTTGAATTAAAGAAACAAGGCTTATTAGGTGAAGACATACATACAGGAATGAAATTTTGTGAGCCTTGTATATTAAGAAAGTACCATAGGATGAAATTTGGAGTAGGAACCTATAGAACTAAAGAAGTTTTAGACTACCTTCATTTAGATATTTGGGGTCCATCTCAATTTATGTATATTGGTGGTTCAAGATACTTCTTGCCTATTATAGATGATTTTTCAAGAAAAGTATAGATATTCATCTTGAAGACCAAATATTAAGTCTTTGAAAGATTCAAGGAATGGAAAGTATTAGTTGAAAAATAGAAAAACAAGATTATTAAAGTGCTCAGAACAGATAATGGCATGGAGTTTTGTAGCAATTCTTTTGATAAATTTTTTAAAATGAATGGTATAGAGAGGCATAGGACAATAAGACATACACCTTAGCAAAATGGCCTAGCAGAAAAGTTTAACTGAACCTTGATTAAGATAGCAAGGTGTATGCTAATAAGTACTAGTTTGTCCAAATTATTTTAGGCAAAAGCTGTGTCTTCTCAATAGATATCCAGCCTCTGCACTAAACTTCAAAACCATAGAAGAATTATGGAATAGATATCCTTCTAGCTTGAAACATTTACGAGTTTTCGATTGCATAAATTATGCACATCTTAAGTAGGGAAAGTTAGATCAAAGAGTTGTTAAATGAGTGTTCATTGGTTATCCAAATGGTGTGAAGGGTTATAGGCTGTGGTGTCATGATAGAAGGCATAGGAAATGCATTGCCAGTAGGGATACATCTTTCCATGAAGAAAAACTGATGAGTGGCAGGTTATCAACTATGTATGATATGGAAACACAACAAAAGGAGACTGAACATATTCATTTTGAGGTAGAGCCAACATACCAAAAGATGAATGTTCTTGAGATTTTTGATGAGTCCATAGAGGCACCTAAAGCTGAGTTACTAGAGCAAATACAAGAAGACCAAGGTGATTATAACTAAGTCAAAGATAGAGTCAAAAGGTATATAAGACCTTCTTCTAGGTATGGATATACTGACCTTATTGCGTATGCTTTATCTATTAAGGAAGACTATAAAAATTCAGAACCTGTCTCAATTGAAGAGGCCTTAAGTTGTAAAGAATCCAATGAATAGTTGGCAGCTATGAGAGAGGAAATGGATTCCTTGATCAAAAATAAAACCTAGAGGCTAGTTTCTAAACCAATAAACAGAAAGATTGTTAGATGTAAATGGATCTTCAAAAATAAGGAAGTTGATTCAAGAAGTAATGGTGTAAGATTCAAAGTAAGACTTGTAGTTAAAGATTTTACACAAAGAGAAGGAATTAATTTTACAAAGGTATTTTTTCTTGTGGTCAGACATACATCCATTAGAATTTTATTAGCTCTAGTGGTAGTTCTAAACTTGGAATTGGAGCAAATGGATGTTAGAACAACCTTTTTACATAGAAAGCTTAATGAGAAATTTTACATGGTCCAGCTTAAAGGTTTTATGGTTAAAGGCAAGGAAGAATTTGTATGTTTACTTTAAAAGTCACTTTATGGACTTAAGCAATCATCAAGGCAATGGAATATGAGGTTTGATGAATTTATGCATTATAAAGGTTATACTAGAAGCTTGTTTGATTGCCATGTATATTTCAAGAATGTTGGACATAGGGAGTTGATTTACTTGCTGATTTATGTGAATGATATGCTTATAACATGTAAAAACATGGGAAAAATCAGCAAGTTAAAACAAAAACTCAGCTCAAAATTTGATATGATAGACATGGGTCTAGCTAAGAAAATTCTTAGAATTGAAATTAAAAGAAATAAAGAACAAAAGTTAATGTTGTTGTCATAAAAGTAGTACATGTTGAAGATGTTAGAGAAATTTGGAATGCAAGGTGTAAAGGCAGTAAACACACCCCTAACATCTCATTTTAAACTGTTTTGTGTTCAAAGTACTAAATATGATTTGAAGAAGTTATTAATGGACAAAATACCTTATGCTAGTGCAGTTGGGAGCCTGATGTATACCATGGTGTGTACTAGACCTAACTTAGCTCACTCTATCAATGTTGTAAACAGATTTATGGGAAATCCTGGTAAAGATCATTGGGCTACTGTCAAATGGATATTAAGATATATCAAGGAAAACATCAATGGTAATCTGGTGTATAGAAAGAAAGATTCAACTGAAGATGGTGTTGTAAGCTTTGTTGATTCAGATTTTACATCTAATTCAGACAAAAAGAGATCTCTAATAAGACCTTTGTCCATCTTGTGTGGAAGTGTAGTAAGTTGAAAATCTTCATTACAACAAGTTATGGCCTTGTCAATCACAGAGGCTGAGTACATGGCAACTATTGAATCAATAAAAGAAGCTATATGGTTGAAAGGAATCATATTTGAGCTGGGATTACATCAAAGGTCAGCAGCCATTTACTGTGATAGCCAAAGTGCAATCTAATTGGCCAAACCATGTGTATCATGAGAGGACTAAACACATAGACGTGAAATTGCATTTCATCTGAGAGGAGATTTCAAATGGAAGGATTAAGATGCTTAAAGTTAGTACATATGACAACCCAGCTGATATTTTAACTAAATCTGTGCCTATTTCAAAGCTTAATCATTGTAAGAAGTTACTTATTCTTGCATATGAACAACTTGTAAATCTTTGAGAAATGGTAGTTGACTACATACTGAGGAAGACTATAAAATTATGATAGCTTTGTTGCTACTTAAACTGGGTGTAAGACTACTGTAATGAGTCTGTAGAAATAGAAAAATTGTTGCTACGCTGAAGATGTCATTTCTGAAAACAGAATAAAGGTGGAGAATTGAAGGAGTTAATTCTACTTTTAGCTGTTAAATTCTATTGAGGAATATTGTTAATTGTTAATGTTAGTCAAGCCATTTGCTGAAAGAATAAATAGACTTGTTAATTGTTAATGTTAGTATATTAGCTATATAAGCTGTGTCTTACAATTAGCCTAAATAGTGAAAAAAGAAAGAAAACAAAGGAGTTAATTCTTGATTTTCTTCTTTTGGTTCCTTTTAGTCATCTTCTTTGTATTGTTTGATTCATTAATCCTTTGTTTCAGAAGTTGAGTGTTTGTTCTTAGAATACTTGTTGGTTGATTGTTTATTGAAAGAGTTGTGATCAATGTTAATATAAGGCAAAAATTAAAAGTCTACGAGGTCATAATTGTAGTTGACACATTGGACAATAGTAAATTATAGGACAAAACTATATATAAATGTATCGATTCTATTTGAATTAAACAATTAAACATACTGATGAATAGCAAGAGGACTGCAACAACAATGAAGGAAAAAACTCTTATGCAACCAGCCATCTCTCCTCTTTTTATTACAAAAAAACTACTTCTTGATTGTGGTGGTGAACTCATATATTAGTTTGCAGTATTTATACAGACTCTGGCCTATATTGATCAGATTTCAGTACCTTGCAAGGAGAAGATTTGTGATTCAGCAATTTAATTTTACTCTATATAAAAGTACTGCCTTCTTCTTTTCTTTTTCTTTTTTTCCTTCACGTGTATGGAAACTTCCAATAGATTTTTCTTTTTGTATCTTACTATAACAAGAACATATAGTAATTAGTTAATTAACACCTTTCAAAGACTAAATTTTCTTACTTTAATAAACACATATAATTATTAGTTGATTATAACACTTCTCAAATACTGAATTTGGCAGGCAATAGGTTAAGTAATGCATTGTTGATTTATATATGAACTATGTAGAGAAATGCATTACAATGAATTTGCACAGCTATATATTTCTTGTTTTGTATACTGCTTCCGCTGCAAACTTTTACAAGCTTTATTTATAAAAATTGATGTGATAATATTATTTTATCATCACATTTACTAGTTTTTAAAAGAAAAATAAAATAAATAATATTGTATATGAGGCAATAATATAACATTAACATATTAATTAATATAAGTAAAATATAAAAGTTGGTATTTTTACATTCAGATATGTTATATACATATATATATATGTGTGTGTATTCCTTATTCGATGTGGTCATTGGCACGCGTTAAACTCAAACGCAAAATAAAGCAGTACAGAATCAAACCCAATTTTATAAAGTGTGGATCATGTTCATATATGATAATTTCTAAATATATCATAATACAATTTTATAAAATAGAGAAATACTTTTCTAAATATTCCTTTGTTGTTAAAAGTTTTAATTTATTTTGCGGGAATGAATGCCTTCCTTAATATTTATACTAATTGATTTCTTGATTGTATATTCGAAGACGTTATACGCCTAAATGAACAGCGCGACCTGCATTCCTTTCTCAGTCTTAGTAAAAGCTTTTAATGCACTCGTTTTAGGGTGTCTAAATAGTGGTATCAGTACAACGTCATCATGGCAAATTTTTTCTCCGGCTAAAGCCTCACGATAAAAATTATAAGACAATATTTCATTTTCATATATACTCACTGAAGTATCTTCACCGTAGTCATGCGTGCAACATCTTTGCTTCACAATTCTTTAAAAAAGTTGTAAGTTTTGCTGGTAGCGGGAGCGAAGACATATCTTCATGCGTACTGCTTGCAGAAAAAACCACTGACAACATGACTGTTGTAAAGATAAACCCTTATGCAATCAATGAATCTTAACCTAATCGATTTAATCTTGAAACTAACCAATTAATGCTAAAATGACTCACATCGAGCACTTAACAAATTCCCTGTATGCTTCAGTTGAATCACACAGAGTGAAGACAAAATACGAGGATATAACACTCAAAAACACAAGACCAGAAATACGTGGTTCGGTATTACTGCCGACATCCACGGAACAAATTCATCAAAAAAGTTTTATTAAGCTACAAGAAAAGACTGCCAAAATGATACACAGGAAATTTCCAGAATATTGAGTTTTATCCACCCTTCTCTCAATACAATGAATAATCTGCTCAGCTACTCGTCCTCTGAACAATCGTATATAGTAAAAACAACTGACATAAAAACCCCCAAAATCTTGCCACGTCAGCTTATTTTGTTACCTGATTTTTAACTAAATAAACTGACTCTTTTCACTCACAACTAGAATTCGTTATGCCACCTGTAATGATTCTCTATTCAGCTAGATTCTAAAAACTGAATATGAAGCACTAATAATGACCATATCACTAACTATTGTTAACCCATTTAAACGAAGTTCAAAATTCTGTATGTTAATTTTCATTATTCCACAAAAATTTCCCACTACTTGACATATGCATGTTACTAGCCAAAAATTGAAATCATTTAATGTAGATTAAATTTGTCGCATTAATAATATGAATAAGACCAACAAATTCAATTATCCATCATCGAAAGAAATAATTTGCCCAGAGTATAACAATTTAAGTCAAAGGGTTTTATGAAGAATTAAGAATAATCAGTAGTTATGACGAATACTTATCTACTGATTATATTACTAGTCGTTCTATTTTGGAAATTTTTTGTTTTGATCAATAAGAAGGGGCTTATGGATTATATTCAACAACCCCATGTATTGACACATGGGAATATTCATTTTCTTTTATTGTATATATAAAGGCATTACTAATTGTATTTCTTTATGTTCAATT
>JAXCLQ010047877.1:0-19816 GCA_035584115.1 Cedrela odorata | reverse complement strand
ATTACTTTAATCAATATTAAAGTATTATATCAATATATAACAATATCAAAATATCCATAAATCATATTTACGTTATCTCATAATTAACCGAAATATTTTTCACGCTTACAAGTGCTAACTCGTCCTTGTCAGGAAATATATTCTTTACAATGAGGCATCAAATTGCTATCGATTAAAGTATCAGAACAACATCATTAACTAATTAATTATTATTATATAATAGCAAATATCATCATCATCAAATAACCGATTAATGTGTGTGACCCCTTGGTTTATGGTGAACTAGACATGAATGGATACGAACTCCTTTATATCACTTTGGTATAACTCTTTATAACTAAAGTTTTCAAAGATCATGACTGACCTCTAGCAAGACATCATGACCCCTAGATACTAATGAATCCATATAGTCATACGTGTATGCAAAAAAGTCATTCTACTGTCAACTCCTAATCAAGTGCGGGTCATAGTATCGTCAAACCCTAACTCAATTATAGGATCAGAACCTCAATCATATACAGAATTCATACATCTGTAAAACACCTTTCCGGATATACATGCTTTGGCCAAAGACTTTATTCTCGCATATGACAGTTCAACCTAGGATTTTAAGCTCCAAAATCTGAGCCAATAGATTCCATCTTGGTTATCACCTGTTCTCATACACCTAAACACATTGCCAGCAAGTTTTTTTCACCAGGTGTGGTTAGCTCGGTGCAATATATACAAGTGAACGATGTGCCTCAATGCGGAGGGCAGCTGTGATACCTCATGTCAAAAGACTAATGGTACATTAGTACAGCTGTGTAATGTATCATTGACTATGGATAATCACCCATGTGATTTGTGACATTTGGTCACGTTCAGTAACACGTTCTCCAACACATTACCCATATTTATGCTCTTGTGATATGAAACTCGTCACCCAACTATTAACATCCAATATTAATTCTTGGCAGCATCAAACATATTAATCATGCAATATTATTGTCCTATATGACATCACCTCAACCAAAAACTGATTCGGATGTATTCAAATCAAGACTCTGTACTTATATTTAAAACTCTTTACAGATAGAGTCTTAAAATTATAATACATTACATGATCTCATTTTGTATTTTATATATACAATATATATCAGCAACTATATATACAATATGATATAAAAGCTATTTTATTAATCGTAAACAAATTTACAATTAATTACAGTATTATATATACATAAGGATGATATCCTTGAACAGTATGACACGATTGGTTCTAGGGCATATCTCCAACAAACTTTCATTTGCACTAGAGCCAATCTTTATGGTATCCAATACCCATCCTTTCTAGGTGGTGATCTAGTTACTGTTGTGTTATTGGCTTAGTCAGTGGGTTCTCTATGTTATTCGCGGATAGGGTTTTCTACACTACGAGCTGTTTATCTAATATAAACTCTTTGATCAAGTGGTATTTCCTCCAAATATGTTTAGACTTCTGGTGAGACCTCGGTTCTTTAGCCTGAGCTATAGCTTTATTATTGTCACAGTACAAAGTTACTGGGTTAATTATGGAAGGAACAACTCCAAGTTCTGTAGCAAACTTACGGATCTAGACAGCCTTTTTTGCATCTTCAAAAGCAGCAACATACTCAATTTCTGTAGTAGAGTTAGTTGTGATAGTCTGTTTGGAACTCTTCCAATAGATAACACCTCCATTATATATAAAGACAAATACAAAAATAAATTTTCTATTATCTATATCTGATTGGAAATAAGAATTAGTGTAACCTTCGAGGTTCAACTCATTACCTCCCCTATAAGTCAAAACCAAATCCTGAGTTCTTCTTAAGTATTTCAGGATTCGTTTGGCCACAGTCCAATGTTCTTCTCCTGGATCAGCCTGATATCGACTCGTAATACTTACAGCATATGCTATATCAAGTCTAGTACTTAGCATAATGTACATAAGACTATCTATTGCCAAAGTATAAGGAATCTTCTGCATATGTTTATGCTAAGCTTTAGTTTTGGGTCTCATTTCTTGAGAGAGATGAATGTCATAACTGCAGGGTAAGAAACCCTTCTTAGAGCTCTCCATATTGAACCTCTTCAGTACTTTATCTATGTACAAACTCTAGGAAAGACTTATCATTCATTTTGCTTTATCTCTATAGATACGAATACCCAAAATGAAGGTCGCTTCCCCCAGATCTTTTATGGAGAAAACATTAGACAACTATAATTTAGCCTCAGATAACATGCCCACATCGTTTTCTATAAGTAGTATGTCATCTACATACAATACAAAGAATGTGATGGCAGTGTTATTCTCTTTTCTATAGACACACGGTTCATCAATACTCTTGATGAAGCCAAACGTTTTGACTACATCATTGAATTGTATGTTCAAGCTTCTAGAAGCTTGCTTTAATCCATAAATGGATCCATGCAACTTACGTACCTTATGACTATCATTAGATGCAACAAACCCTACGGGCTGTTGCATGTATATGATCTCCTCAATGAAACCATTAAAAAAGGCTGTTTTCATATCTATCTGTCATATCTTATAGTCATAATAAGTTATAATAGCAAGAAATATCCGAATGAACTTCAGTATGGCTACTGGCAATAAGGTTTCATCAAAATCAACTCTTTGTTTTTTATTATAACCCTTTGCCACCAACCTAGCTTTAAAAGTCTATACTTTTCCATTTTGCCTAATTTTTGTTTGTAAGCCCATTTATAACCGACAAGAACAATTCCTTCTGGTGGATTAACAATTGACCACATTTGATTAGCATACATGGATTCTATTTCAGATTTCATAGCCTCATGCCATCTTCCAGAATTGATATCTAATATCGCTTCTTCATAGGTTCTAGGATCTTCCCTTTATATATCTTCTTTTATCATAAATGATTCAAAATCATTTTCAGAAAGTAAATAATGTATCTGAGGAGGGCGTGATATCCTAGTAGATCTATAAAGAGTTCGGTTTACAAAAGACTGAGGATCATATCGAACTGGTTCATCAACATAAACTAGTTCATCTGCATCAACAGGCTCATCCATCTAAGGTTGATCATCATTAAGCTTTCTAGACTCATCTGAAAGCTCAATCTTTCTACCTACACCACCGTCTTCAATGAACTCATTCTCGAGGAACTTAGCATGTCTACTAATCAAAATTCTTCGATCAGTATGTAAGTAGAAATAATATCCTAAACTATCTTTAGAGTATCCAATGAATCAACATTTCTTAGACTTAGCACCTAGCTTCCCACTGTTAACTACTTTAACATAAGTTGGATATCCCCAAGGCTTCATATAAGTAAAGCTTGAAAGCTTTCTATGCCATATCTCATACGGTATCTTGGGAATTACTTTCCATGAAGTCTTGATCAAGATATATATTGTGGTATATAGGGCATATCCCTAAAGATATGTAAGTAAGTTTGTGAAGCTCATCATGAATCGTACTATATACATATTATATTATTATACTAATAATATATTTATGTGTATATGTATAAATATCTTTTATATATATTATTATTTTAATAGTATATATATAATATGATTATTATATTAATATTTATATATATTAAAATAATATATATAAATATTAATAATTATTCCCATTGATATTTTAATATTACTTTAATCAATATTAAAGTATTATATCAATATATCAAAATATCCATAAATCATATTTACGTTATCCCATAATTAACTAAAACATTTTCCACACTTACAAGTGTTAACTCGTCCTTGTCAAGAAATATATTCTTTACAATAAGACATCAAATTGCTATCGATCAAAGTATCAGAACAACATCATTAACCAATCAATGATTATTGTATAATAGCAAATACCATCATCATCAAGTAACCGACTAATGTGTGCGATCCTTGGGTTTATTGTAAGCTGGACATGAGTGAATAAGAACTCTTTTGTATCACTTTGGTACAACTCTTTATAACCAAAGTTTCCAATGATCATGACTGACCTCTAACAAGACGTCATGACCCCCAGATATTGATGAATCCATATAGTCCTACATGCATGCAATAAAGTCCCTCTACTGTCAACTCCCAATTGAGTGCGGGTCATAGTATCGTCAAACCCCTAACTGAATTATAGGATTAGAACCTTAATCATATACAGAATTCATACATCCGTAAAACACCTTTCTGGACATACATTCTTTGGCAAAAGACTTTATTCCTGTGTATAACAGTTCTACCTAGGATCTCAAACTCTAAAATCTGAGCCAGTAGATATCTTGGCTATCATCTGTCCTCATACACCTAAACACATTGTCAGCAAGCTTCTTTTACTAGGCATGACTAGCCTGGTATGATATACACAAGTAAATGATGTGCCTCGGTACGGAGGGCAGCCGTAACATTTAAGGTCAAAGGACTAGTGGTATACTAGTACGGCTGTGTGACATATCATGACTATGGATAATCACCTATGTGATTTGTCACGTTTGGTCATGTTCAGTAACACGTTCTTCAATGCATTACCCATGTTTATGCTCTTGTGACATGAGACTCGTTATGTAATTATTAGCATCCAATACTAATCCTTGGCAACATCAAATATACAAGTTATGCAATGTTATAGTCCCATATGATATCACCTCAACTAAGAACTGATTTGGATGTATTCAAATCAAGACTTTGTACTCATATCTATAACTTTTTAGAAATAGAGTTATGACATTATAATACATCACAGGATCTTATTCTACATTTTATATATACAATATATATTAGCAACTATACATGCAAAATGATATAAAAGCCATTTTATTAATCATAAATAAGTTTACATTTAATTACAGAATTATATATACATAAAGATGATTTCCCTGAACCGTATGATACGATTGGTTCAAGGGCATAACTCCAACAATTATCCCCTGGCTTAAAGTTGTAGATAATAGTCTTAAACTCGTCTATCTCTTTGCTTCTTGACTTCATTCTCAGGGTTTAACAAGATCTCAAATAATCCTGCTTGAGGGTTGAACATAATGACTCGAGAACACTTATGCCTTCGTATGTTCTAAAGTCATGCTCATAATTTGTTTAATGCTAGAAATATAGGAATTATTCGCCTAGGTATCCATTTTGCTCTTGTACATCCTAAGATCATTCTCAAGGCTTATTCGAGCTAGGGATGATATTACTTCGAGATAACTGATAAATATTACCTCATAAGAACTTTTTCGTTTTTGTATGTTCTGAGTTCCTGCTCAGGGCTAATTCGAGCTAAAGATGATATTACTTCAAGATAACTTTTAAATATTGCCTCTCGAGAACCTTTTCGCTCTTGTACATCTTGAGTTTTTGCTCAGAGCTTATTCAAGCTAAGGATGATATTACTATAAGATAACTGATAAATATTGCCTCCCGAGAACCTTTTCGCTCTTGTACGTTCTGAGTTCCTACTTAAGGCTTATTCGAGCTAAGGTTAAAATTATCTTGAGGTGAATGAGAGAGAGAGACGTTTGAGAACCGTGTCACCTATACTTAGGTTTTTGGATAATATTATCCCGAGAGGTTTAGAGAACTTAACTATCTGGAAATCATTCTTGCTTTTGTATATCCTAAGGTCATGTTTAGGGCTTATTTGAGTAATGGATAATATTAATCTTGAGGTCAATAAAAAGTGAACATTTGGAAACCAGGTCACCCATTTTTGGGCTTTAGGAGGATATTACCCTTAAATGTTTAAGAATTTAATCGTCTAGAAACCATTCTTACTCTTGTATGCCTTGAGGCCGTGGTCAGGGTTTATATGAGCAATAGATAATATTACTTTAAAGGCAAATAAGAACTGAACATCTATGAACTAGGTCACCCATGTTTGGGCTTTAGGAGGATATTATCCCGAAATATTTGAGAAGTTAATTGTCTGGAAACTATTTTTGCTCTTATATGTCCTGAGGTTGTGCTTAAGCTTATTCAAGCCATGTATAATATTACTCTAGATTTTGTTCTTTGTCATTGTCTCAACTTGGAGTTATCTACTCATTCATGCATTTTTTCTAGGAGATTTTAGGTGAAAAATAATGACTTTATTAATTTTTAGAGCAAAAAATGTTACAAATCTTTGATGGTTTTAAAGGTAATATAATTTTAGTCGTTCAATATTCCAGGTCTCAAGATCTATGTGACCTTATATGGTTCTTCCCAATTTGCTCTGAGAACACCTTCTCCTAGTACTTTGATGTTTAAGGTAACTTATCTTAAAACACAGTCTCCCACTTTGAAGGTGCGATGCCGAACGTGTTTGTTGTAGTATCTGGCCACTTTTTGTTGGTAGACCGTTGCTTTTATCATTACCTGATCCTTTTTATTTCAAGTAAATCTAACTTTAAGTGTAAGCTCTGATCATTGAATGCCTCATCATATTTGCTGACCTAGAAAATTGGTTTGTCGACCTCAATGGGAATTATTAGCTCACATCTGAAAGCTAGACAATAGAGAGTTTTGCTTGTGGCCACTTTTTAGGGTGATTCTGCATGTCCAAAGGACTTTAGGAAGTTTATCAATCTATGCATTTTTGTGCTCATTGAGCTTCTTCTTGAATGCCTTCTTGATGAATTTGTTGGCGACTTCCACTTGCCCATTGCCTTTTTGATGAGCAAGCGTGACAAATCTAAGGTTAATTGAGAAATCCGAGCAAAATTCTCTAAAGCTCGAGTTGTTAAATTGCCTTCTGTTGTCTGTGATTAGCACTTGAGATATACTGAAATGATATATATTGTTTTGCTTAACAAATGTGGTGATCCTTTTTTCAGTGATAGCAGCTAATTGTTTAATTTCTACCCACTTGGTGAAGTAGTCTATGGCCCTTAAAGTGTATTTCGTGTTAGCTCGAGCAAAGGGTAGATGTCAAATAAGATCGAGTCCTTATTAGAAGAATGGCCAGGGACTTGTTAAAGATGTCAGATTTTCAAAAGGTTGCCTCGAAATGTTGTCATATACTTGACATTTATGGCAAGTCTTTACTGCCCGAGCTGCATCTTATAAGAGTGTTTTCTAATAATATCCTTATCTTAAGATTTTGTATGCCATGGATTGAGCTTTTCTATGTCCACCACATACTTTACAGTGAATTTCTTCTAAAATTCAAGCTGCCTCCTCGGGTCTAAGACATTTGGGATATGGTGTACTGTAACCCCATTTATACAATTCTCTGTCAATAATAGTATACCTTACCGACCTATTTTTGATCTTCCTTGCCTCATCCTTGTCATCTAGGAGTTTTCTTTCTTGGATATAAGACCTTATTTCTTTAATCTAACAAGAGGAAGGGTCAAGTTGAGCTATGTATGGTGGATTAGCATTTTCATCCGTGCTCCTATGATCTAGTACTTCAATTGAGACCGAGGTTGGAATATTTCCTTTGAAAGTATAGGCTAGTTTTGCCAGCATGTCAGCCTTGAAGTTTTCTGACCTCAAGATTTGTTTTATTGTGACAATATTTAGAGAGCTTAGGAGTTGCCTAACTTTTTCCAAATAAGCCTGCATGTTGTTCTCATAGGCTTGGAACTGTATATCAATTTAGCTGACTATTAGTTGGGAATCACAATGGATGTTCAAGCTTGTAATCCCTACCTAATGCTTGAACCAATTTGATCATTGCAATAAGAGTTTCGTACTCTGTCTTATTGTTAGTAATCTTAAAGTTGAATTTTAAGAAATACATTACCTCGACCCCGTATAGACTTGTGAGGACAACACTAGCCCTTCTCCTTGTGTATTCAAGGCTTCGTCAATGAAGAGGCTCCAGATCAGCTCAGTTTTACCTAGGATAGTTGAATCTTCTGGTCTTAGATTATGTTGTTCTTCTATGATCTGATAGACAAAGAAGTGCTCAGATATTGACCTTTTAACTACAAAGTCTACTAGAGCCTGCTTCTTTATTGCTTTCTTGGGTTTATAACTGATGTCATACTCACTGTGCTCAATCAACAACTTCACTAATGGGCCCGAGAGGTCTGGTCGGTGTAGAATCTGTCTCAAAGGCTGATTTGTTAGCACTACCACCTATTGGGCTTAAAAATATGGTAATAACTTTCTTGCTACCACGACTAGCGCTAGTGCCAGCTTCCCAGGTGGATAATACCTTGTCTTAGTTTCTAACAATGCTTTGCTAGTGTAGTTGATTGGGCAATGGATCTTCTCTGCGTCTTCCCTTACCAAGACCAAACTCATTGAGTGGTTACTTATTGCTAGGAAAAGGTACAACACAGCTCTTGAAAATTATTTTCGTATTTCTTGGTCCACTCGATCTTCTTCCCGTTTTTCATGATTTGAAAGAAAGAAAAACACCTGTCAGTTACCTTGGACAAGAATTTGTTTAGCGTCACCAATCACCCGTTAGACTTTGGAGTTCTTTGAGAGTGGATAGGGACTTCAAATCTAATATGGCCTTGATATTTTATGGATTGGCTTTAATGCCACATTTATTGACCATGTATCCCAAGAACTTTCTAACTCGGACTCCAAATGCACACTTTTCGGGGTTTAATTTCATATTGCATCTTCTCAGATAGAAAAAAGTTTCTTCCACGTGTCCAGAATGGTCTCAGACTTTTAGAGATTTAGTGATCATATCGTCTATGTAAACCTCCATGATTTTTCCAATCAATGGTCTGAAAATTCAATTGAATGGCCTCTGGAAAGTAGCTTATGCGTTCTTTAGCCCAAAGAGCATCACTTTATAGCAGTATAACCTTTAGTCAGTGATGAACGCAGTCTTTTCCTGATTTAGTTCGTGTATTCTGATCTGATTATACCCTAGGAAGTGGAAAACTATCTTTGGGACATGCCTTGTTCAAGTTTGTGAAGTCTACGTACATTCTCCACTTCCCGTTAGCTTTCTTGATCATTACAACATTTGAGACCCATTTCGGGTAATATACTTCCTTGATAAATTTAGCTTTCATTAATTTATCCGCCTCGACGTGCATTGCCCTTTCTCTAATTGTTGAATGGTCACCTCTTTTGTTTCACTAGCTTATACTAAAGATTGATCACGAGTCAATGAAAAATTACTCGAGGGTTAATCTCTTATATGTCTTCATGTGTACTTGCAAACATGTTCATATGCTATCTCAGAATATCCTTGAGGATCACCTTTTGCTCTTCAAAAAGATTAGAACCGATCTTAACTGTTTTCTGATGAGCTTTTCAATTCAAGATGATAGACTTAGGCTCTTCTGTTGGCTTTAATGCAGATGACTTGTCATTTTGCCTAGCTTCCTGATTTAATCTTTTAATTATCTATTCGTCTTGCAAGTTCTTATTACTAGCTTCAAGAACTTCCGTCTAAGGTCATTTTGACAAGTAAAATAAGCTTTTCGAGAAGGCCGCAAAACATTACCGAGCTTCTTTTTGACTCCCTTTAATGATTTTAATACCTTCCCTTGCTCGAAATTTCAACTTCAAGTAATGGATGCTTTCCACTGCCTTTTTAGTTCTTAGGAATGGTCTTTCGAGAACTATCATATAAGGTATTTTGAGATAAACCACCTAGAATTTAACCATTGTGGTCTTCTGGTATAGCTTCTTTCTTATAGTGATAGGTAGTTGTACTATCCCTAATGGGTAAACACATGATTCACTGAAGCCATGAATGGCAGTCATGGTGGGTCTTAGTCTCAAGTCTTCGATCCCCAAAGAATCTAAGATTTCTTTGAAAATGATGTCAGCCGAACTTTCTGCATCTACCAAGATTTGGCTGACCTGAGCCGTTTCTACCGTTAATAATATTACTAGAGCATCATCGTGCGAGTAATGTACTTTCACTTTATCTTCATCTATAAACATGATGGGTATCAAAGCGATCTTTTACTTTTTCTTGGCTTTGATATTCATGACATGAATGTCTGAGGTGGAATTTGGCAGTGAGTACTTTGAATAGTTCTTTTTCGCCTTATTTGAATTTTCTACTAATGTAGTCCTGCCTGAGATTACCATGGTCTATTCCTCATGTATCTTCTCGTGCCAAACCTCTTATTCTAAAGTGTCAAGATCTTCACCGTTGTTAGCTACGAAATTTGACAAATAATTGTTTTGAATCAACATTTTGACATGATTTCTAAGGTCAAAACATTCGTTTGTTAAATATTTGGCACTTTGGTGGAATTTATAAAACTTGTCTTTGGTGCTTCCTTTCTGCTTGGTTTTCATAGAGTGCAGCTCCATTAATATGGTACCTTGTCTCTTGATTTCCCACCATACTTGCGAGAGTGGGATGCTCAAGGGGGTGAAGGTTTGATCCTCTTGAACATGAGCTACCCTTTTCGCCTCATCCCTTCTTAGTGAGTGATACCCTCTTAGAGGAGATTTATCCATTTTACTTATTGTTCTATTCTGTTCCTGAGTCCGTACTTTTTTTCTGTCAGAGTCTTAAGCATTTCTCCTATCGTCGTGTTTTCTTTTTAGATCCATCTTCGGGTTTCGCATCTCATTGCGAGGGAATGATTTGAGGGCTTTTTCTTCCTTTAACTTGAGGGCAACTTGACCTTCGAGTTTAATCTCATCTAATAGCTTTCTCTAAACTATTTCATAGGTCATAATGGATGATTTTTGTATAGTATACTACCCTCGATCTACTTGTAAACCTTTTTCTTGAGACCTACCAAAGCCAATGAGTGATGATAAGCTCTCAATTCCATTACTTCGTCATAATATCTTTTAACGAAGTTTTTAAGGCTTTCTCTTTATCCTTGCTTTATGAGCAATAATGAAGTGGGAGTTTTAAGGTTAACAGTCTCCCCATTTGAACTCGTTGACAAACACCTCATACAATTGTTTAAAGCTACGGATAATGTCAAGAGTTAAGTTAGTGAACCACCTTCTTGCTTGTCCCTCTAAAGTCAAGTGGAACAAGCGGCACATCTGGGACTCATCTAGCTTTTGGATCATTAACATTTCCCTAAAAAGATCCATATGTAGGAACAGATCACTTTTTCTCGTGAAAGGGTTGATCTGCGGCATCTTAAACTTCCTAGGAAGAATAAGACTTAGGATTTTTTTGGGTGAAGGGAGACTTAAATGTAATCCCACATGTGGTACAGGCTTATTATCCCTTTTTCGTGCTCATCATTTTCGGTCTTCTAATTTCTCGACTAACTTTCTAACACAAGCCTCTAGATTATCAACTCGGTCGTTATTTTCCCTAGACCTCCTCCTTTGAGGTGAACTTTGTAAATATTCTTCTATCTCTTTTCGTTGTTTCTAATTAAGAAACGTCTTCATGTCCTCTGGACCAAAACTATTATCTGATGCACGCTTGTGTATAATTGCCGAATCATCCAGGGAATGCTTGAATTCTAGTTCAGGTTTACTAGTGAGCTTGAAGGCAGCATCTTCACCTTGTAACTCCCCAGGTGGATGATTGGAAGCATTTCCTTTTTCTTTTTTAGCAGCTATATATCTCCTCCAAGTGGTGTTTTGCTAGAGATTGGCTTCACAGTTCTTGGTATGTAAATCACTTGGGACACTACTTTCCACGGCCTCCGTCGATATAGGTGTCTCCAACTCCTAAAATTTATATTAGAGCATCTTCTTCATTCTTGCCAATTTCTCAAGGTAACAACCTGCATTTGTCATAAAAATTGTGATGGAATATCGATGGCTAGAATAAAAAATTTTCAAACTTAATAGATTTATAATTTGAAAAGTGAGCTTGACTTAAATAGACTAATAGGTTTTACATGAAATCAGGTCTAATGGGTCAATGGATGGTTGTATGAAAATAGGCTAAATACTTAAGCCCATTAAAGAAGTAAATTTTGGGCGTAATAAAAGAATTAAATAATAAGTTATTTTGTAGTTTATTTAAATAGAAGAAATTGAACTTAACAAAAAAGAAAGGAAAATGAAAATGGGCCAAATAATAGGTTTAGTAAAGGAATAGCTTTGGGGCCATTTTATAAAATAATTTGGGCTGTAATGAAATTAACCAAAATCAAGCTCAATACTTGACACACATGGCTGACACACATGGCTGGTCCACTCTAGAGAGTTCTAAACAAATCTTGCAAATTCAAGCTATAAAAAGAAAAGAAAAAGAAAAGAAGAGAAGAAAACAGAGAGGAGAAAAGAAAAGATCAGAGGCAAAGAAAGAAAAGAAGAAAGAAAGAAGGGGAAAAAGAGAGGAAAGAAAGAAATGAAAGAAATGAAAGTGAAGGGAAAACAAAGGAATAGATGAGTTGATTTGTTAATTTTTGTTTATAGAATGTTGTGTGGAATTGTTTAGTAGATGATAAATTTAAATGTTTATGTTAAGGTTTAATTAAGCAATTGATTGAGTATGCTATGGCTGGCTGTAATTTTGTGCATAAAAATGTGAAGTTAAGATGTAATAATGCATAGATATGGTGGCTGAATTGTACTAAATTTTAGGGTTGTCAAATGGCATGTGAAGAGGATGTATGTTAGGTTGACGAAAATTCTGAACAGGGTTTATTATTTTGCAATCAGAATGAGTTTTAAACATTTGATTAATGAACCATAAAATTCTGTAAAACTAGACATAATAAAGAATAACACAGTTAAAATTTTGAATTTTTTGTTAAGAAATGAGTTCCCAGTAATTTTCAAAAGCCAATTGCCCTGTTGTTAAACTTAGTTAAAACAATGTTCGTTCATGTAGACATAAGTTGAGTTCTAAAAATTCGAATGAGGTGTCGTAAGAGGTTATAGAAACTAGACAAATAAAGGTACAATATATCCAAAATTAAGCTTCATAACCTTTCAGATAAGTTCACAGGAAAGTTGGTAATGTGGCTGTTTTGTGTAGCCCTATCATCAACATTAAGCTATACTTATTGTGCCGTAGCCACGTTCACTTAATCTAAATTAAGTTTCGTCAAATCATGAGTAATGATAGTTATATAAGCCTTAATTTGGGACATATTCGAGTATACTTAGTGTTTGTATGCATTAGTTCATAAATGTTATTGTTTCGATTTCTCCAATGATATTCGGTAATATCATGTTACAGATACTCTAAGAGAGACACAGCTTAGCCCTCGTTGAGTCAAACATCATTCAAATAGTGATCATAAAACTTGTGAGTAGAATACTTACACTTTTTTATTTGTTTTATGTGATGTTTATAATTATATTCAGGATTATAATTATGTATATGGAAATGATTTGTTGATATATTAGTTACTTATAGAAGTGTTAATGAGGTATATGAGATTATGGCCAAGAGGAGGCCGAATATGATATTGATATGAATTCTCTATTTATGATATATATATATATATATATATATGATTGCATGCATGTGTGTGTGCTGCAAAATTAATCCATGGATCCAAATATGATCCCTCTACCCGGTTAAGTGCGTGGTCCTGGACATGGACCAGACAAGATGTATGCGCATAATAGTTACATGTGTATTTATATACAATGGTATTATAAATTGTACGAGTAATGAATAGATAAATAATTATGTGCAGTTTTACTTCTTTAAAGTGTATGTATATAATGATTTTATTGAAAATTTTCTTTTCACTCACTAAGTTTTCTCAGGACTTAACCTCTTCTCACTTTAATTTTATAAGCTATTTAAATGATTCAGAAGTATAGTAGCTTTCCTCGAGGATAAGATAGTGGATCAGGATTTGGACATGCAGTCATTAGGGCATTTGGTTTCATCATGTACAAAGGGTTATGTATGCTATAGATAGAGTCATATTTCAGGGTTATGCATAGATTTCAACTTATTTTATATTATAACAGATGTTGTAGATTATTTATTGATTTTATATATTTCATGGTTGGACATATTGTCATTTTGCATTTTATACACGAGTCTGATATTATTATGCACATATAAGTATAATGTATACTTTATACAGATAGTTATAGACTTAGGGTGATGGTGGATTCTGTCACCAGCCGGTAACATCTCTGGATTTGGGGATATTACAAAGTTGATATCAGAATATGGTTTAAAGGTTTGTGACTACAGTGAGAAGGTGTTAGTGTCTTGTATATGCAGTATGCCCAGGATACTCATATACAAGCGGCTACCCTTTTCAGTATCGTTGTTCCTCGTATTGTGTCTCATTCTAGATAGTATAGAATAATCTATGAGATTACCAAATCCTGTTTATTTTCTCAACGACGTTATGCCACCTCGAGGTAAGCCCAAATGTGTAAATGTACCACAGGGATATTAAATTAGACCGGAGGTCAGTTGCACCTTTTACCGAGGTAATGAGGGGTGACAGAGCTGAGTCTGTCCATGATAGAGAGAGAAGATAAGAATGTAATAAAACATAAGAAGAAATATAGTATGACGATGTGGCATCTAAACTAAGCCACTCGAGAGAAAAATAACTAATAGAAGGCGAGAGTTGTGAAAATTCATCATAGAGCTTATGAACATTACATTTTAAGAAAATACTCTAGAATTAAACTTGGTGTTGTAACCTATGCAACCAAGAATGTATTAGATTGTATACATTTTGACCTATGAGGTCATTATTTGTGATGATAAAATTAATAGTGAATTTGTTGGGTATAGAAGCTAAAATGAAAAATGGCTGATATGGTTAAAACTAGAGTAGAGTCAAGTAATTGGAGTGTCTAAAATCAAGTGCTAAGATCACCTAAAAAATTTGATTAAAGGACGCTGATATATAGTAATTGATATATAGAAGTTGATTAAAAGAAACTGGTATGTATAAAGTTGAAATTGGTTTCAAGTTATGGTGTTTGAAACATAATGATGTAGATCAACTAGGTATACTACTTAAAGTAAAATTAAAGTTTGAATTGGTTGAGTATAGGTGCTTAACAATAATTGGTTTTGAGAAGAAGCTGGAGACAAGTAGTGTATGAGGGTTATGGCACATGAACTGAATTTCTAGAAAGTTATTAGAAGAAAGAAAGTTTTAAATGAAAATTTAGACTTAAGGTGGAGATTAAGAATTGTGATACGAAATTCTATTTGATTATTAGAAAGCTGACTTGGCTAAATTTTATTTATATTGGGTTGAAAATATGGTTAAAGCTATTGTTTAGTTTTAATTGATTCTTGAAAAGCTGGGAAGAAAACAAAACAGAAATAGAAAAGAAGTTGATATTCATAAGGAATAAAGTTAAGAGAAAATAGAACTAAGGGTGGAGGAAAGAGAAAGAAAATTAGTTGTAAATATTCTTTAACTATCTTGTATTCTCTATTAAAGAAGAAGATAGCTAGAAAGAGTTTGTAAATTTTGATAGATTAGAAGAAACCAAAAAGGAAGAAATAAAAATGTGGTTTTTACATAATGCTTTCCGCAATTTTCTTTGGCTTCTTTATATCCTTATGCTTTTAGAAATGACAAATATTATCTTATATAGAATACGATTAATGCATAGGGATTGAAAATGTTTTACAATTGGACATTGTTATCCTTGTAAACGTTTTCCTTTAGCTTTTGCTTTCCAACCAAAACAGCTTTGGTACAAGTCTTGATTGCTTTCCAATTGGAGGACAATCTACAATAACCTTTTAAAAGTTTAAAAAGCTTAATGGCTAATATAAATGTGATTCCATCGATCACCATCACCCGAACAAAGCACTTTTCTATTCTCGATCTCCTGAAATTGAAAGATAAGAGGGTGACTATACGGGGGTATACTCTGTAAGTGGATAAAAATATATTTTAAGAAAATTATTTATAAATGCATGGAAAACAATTTTATTTAAGTAAACCATAGTATGTTATTCAAAATCAACGGACTAGCTCCCCTTCCCAGTGGTTACCTTAGCTGTGGTAATCCCAAGATAGTTAGTATATTTTATGCACGAAAAATGATGCACATTTAATAAAAACAATTCTTTTTAAGATAGATAATGCAAGTTAATTTTTGAAATTGGCCCACCACTGACTTTGACCTCGAGTAGTCACGTGGTGATACTTATGACTATCCTCAACAATCCCGTAGGTAGGCAACCCATAACATCCACCCATATAACTGCCTCACTTGCGACATACTCACCTAAGCGGCCTCTTAATAGGTTCATCTCTAGGCTACTTCCCTGTAAGTATAGTCACATACAATTCCACATGTAATCATGTACATAACATTTATAATCATTTCATCAACAACAACATAACGAAATTATATTTCTTAAGCTCATAGGCATACACATGTCAAATAGATATACAGGCCATACACATTTATTGTAAAACAACAACAATAATAACAAAACTATTTCTTACTTTATAAATCGATAAGTTTCATAAAACAATTTAAAAGTATAAAAACACTAAAGAATAATCCACTCACAGCTAAGGGAGGGTCATCACTCCCACAATTTATCCTCGTACTCACTAGGTTTCACTTGCATATCGATGCCTAATATCACACATGCATAGTATATATACAAATTCCAAGATTTTAAATAATTTACAAATATGTATTAAATACAATATTCATGAACAACATGTCTAAATTCCTTAGTTTGACATATATTACTTTATAAAGCTTTACTAATAAGACTATTTATCTAATTTCTAACAACGAAACCCCATGTCCGTAATTATTCCAAATTCATATTTTCGTCTAAGACAAATATACGCATTCTTAGCAATATTTAACAAATATAAAATCACCACACATCTCCAATTCACCTAAATTAACACAATTCTAGATTTTTTTATGTGAATGTAAATGAAAATTTTAGATAAACAGTAAAACTCAATTTTTATTATTTAAAAATCTTACGATTTAGTCCTTGAAAACTTTGTAATTTGCTTCCTTTTTTCAGTTTTCAAAAAATATGAATAAGTCCATATTAATCATTTCATTAAGTCAACTTAAGTTCTCATAAGCCTCACTAATGTATCAAATAAATGTTGAATCATGCACGTGTGATAATAAATGTCATTAAATGGCCATTTTCCCCTATGTTCAAAGAATAGGGACTCACATTATGAGTAAAATAGAGAATCTATATTGGGCCATTTTTTATTCTTCGAAGAGTGGGAAACATGACTTATGAGCTTGCATTTCCTCCCAACCAATTGATATTAGCCAGGAATTATCTTATTAGAAGTAGCTTGTAGCAATTGTAAACAGTGGAACTAAAAAGCTTCACTCTAGAGTGATTCCCTCGGTTAAAATAATATAGCAACATCATAAGGATCAGGAACCACTTGAGAACTCGAGGAACTAATGAAACAACAGTTTCTCCAAATTTTCACCAATGAAGGTATGTCTCGTATCCTTAGTTTATTTTAATTTAAGGACGAATCATTTTACGGGGGGAGGAGTGTAACAACCTGTATTTGTCATAACAACTAATATGGAATATCGGTAACTAAAATGAAAATTTTTCAAACTTAATAGATTTATAATTTGAAAGTGAGCTTGACCTAAATGGGTTAATGGGTTTTACATGAAATTGGGCCTAATGGGCAAATGGATGGTTGCATGAAAATGGGCCAAATACATAATCCCATTAAAGAAGTAAATTTTGGGCATAATAAAATAATAAGCTATTTTGTAGTTTATGTAAATGGAAGAAATTGAACTTAATAGAAAAGAAAGGAAAATGAAAAGGGACTAAATAATAGGTCTTGTAAAGGAATAGCTTTAGGACCATTTTATAAAATAATTTGGGCTTTAATAAAATTAACCAAAATCAAGCCCAATACTTGATACACATGGTCGGTCCACTCTAGAGAGTTCTACACAAATCTTGCAAATTCAAGCTATAAAAGAAAACAAAAAGAAAAGAAGAGAAGAGAAGGGAGAGGAGAAAAGAAAAGACCGTGAGGCAAAGAAAGAAAGGAAGAAAAGAAGAAAGAAAGAAAGAAGAAAGGAAGAAGGAGAGAAAGAGATGAAGAAAAGAAAAGAAAGTTAAAGGAAAACAAAGGAATAGGTAAGTTGATTTGCTAATTTTTGTTTATAGAATGTTGTGTGGATTTCGTTAATATATAATAAATTTAAATATTTATGTTAAGGTTTAATTAAGCAATTGATTGAGTATGCTATAGTTGTAATTTGGTATATAAAAATGTGAAGTTAGAATGTAATAATGCATGGATATTACAGCTGAATTGTACTGAATTTTAGGGCTGTGAAATGGCATGTGAAAAGGGTTAGGTTGCCAAAAATTTTGGATAGGGTTTATTATTTTGCAAACAGAATGAGTTTTAGGCATTTGATTAATAAACCATAAAATTTTGTGAAAATTAGACATAATAAGGAATAACATAGTCAAAAATAAAAATTTTTTGTTAAGAAATGAGTAACCAACTGCTCTATTGTTAAACTTAGTTGGAACAGCGATCGTTCATGTGGATATAAGTTGAGTTCTAAAACTCCGAATGAGGTGGCATAAAAGGCTGTAAAAACTAGATACATAGAGATATAATATATCCAAAATTAAACTTCATAACCTTTCGAATAAGTTTACAGCAAATTTGGTAATGTGGTTGTTTTCTGCAACCCTGTCATCAACATTAAGCTAGACCTATTGTGCCGTAGCCATCTTTGCTTAATCCAAATTAAGTTTCATTAAATCATGAGTAATGATAGTTATATAGGCCTCAATTTGGTATATATTCGAGCATGTTTAGTATTTTTATGTATTAATTCGTAAATGTTATTTTTTTGATTCCTCTAACAATGTTTGGTAATATCGTATTATAAATACTCCGAAGGGAATACAGCCTAGCCCTCGTTAAACTAGACATCATTCAAATTGTGATCATAAGACTTGTGAGTGGAATACTTATACTTTCTTATTTGTTTTATGTGGTTTTTATAATTATGTTCATGATTATAATTATGTGTATGGAAATGATATGTTGAGATATTAGTTACTTGTAGAAGTGTTAATAAAGTATATGAGATTATGGCCAGGAGGAGGTCGAATATGATATTGATATGAATTCTCTATTTATGATATAGATATTTATGATATATATATATATATATATGATTGCATGCTTGTGCGTATGCTACAGAATTGATCCATGAATCTAAATATGATCCCTCTACCCAGTTAAGTGCATAGCCTTGGACATGGACCAAACAAGATGTATGCGCATAATAGTTATATGTGTATTTGTATACAATGGTACTATAACCTGTACGAATAATGAACAAATAAACTATTATGTGTAGTTTTACTTCCATAAAGTGTATGTATATAATGATTTTATTGAAAATTTCCTTTCCACTCACTAAGTTTTCCCAAGACTTACCCCTCCTCTCACTTTAGTTTTGTAGGCTATTTAAATGATCCAGAAATATAATAGCTTTCCTCAATGACAAGACAATGGATCAGGATACCGACATATAATCACTAGGGTATTTGGGTTCATCATATACAGAGCATCATATATGCTATAAATAGAGACATATTTTGAGGTCATGCATAGATTTCAACTTGTTTTATATTATATCAGATGTTATAGAGTATTTATTGATTTTATACATTTCATGGTTGGACATGTCGCTCTTTTTCACTCTATATACGAGTCTAATATTATTATGCACATATAAGTATAGTGTATACTTTATACATATATATAGAAGCTTAGGGTGTTGGTAGATTCAATTACCTGCCGGTAACATCTCCGGATTTAAGCTTGTGGCCTTTCTGTACTTTGTGAGTCTTTATCTTAGGCCTGTAACTTATTGGGCTTTAATTATACCCCAGGCTATATACCCAACATAAACATTTATATATTTTAGCATTTTTCTTTAGCACTTCCAAAAAAACATGAAATTATTGAGTATTATATGCCAGTATTCTTATGTTATATCCACAACA
>JAXCLQ010047856.1:0-15993 GCA_035584115.1 Cedrela odorata | reverse complement strand
TACGGTTATTGTTAGTAACATTCTTAAAAAGGTGTCTTTTAAAATAAAAATTATAACTATTACTTTATATTTTTGTAATAAGAAGATATATTTAGTAATATTTGAAAATAAGTTGTAAAATTGAAAATACAGAAATATTTATTTACGACCTTTTTTTAATAAAGATTCATACCATGATCTTAGCAATTTTCTTAGCAACGTATTCTTTTGGTAGTTTTCTTGTTAAATTTTAACTTTTGTAAAGTGAAATAGTAATGTGCACCTCTAACATAGAAGGTGAGATGGAATAAATAAAGGTAAGATAATATTCGCTATATTTAGAGTAGCAGAGAATCAATTATAAAGTATGAGAAAATGATATGTTTGAGAGATTGCACAATATGTGCTTATACTTACCACCATATAGATAAGAGAAAAATGGTTTAAACACTCGAGTTACTTATGATACTTGAGGAGAAGAGCTGTGTATCAAAATAAAATCAAGTTAATGTTTTTATTCTTGTAACTATGTATTAATTGTTATAGAGAATTTTCTTCTCATGTGTAGAAACAGCGCACTCTAAAGTTAACTGGAAACGGGGTTAAAGACATAGTAGAGCCAAACAGGGTCTGACCCTTATGTCCCACCAAAATTTTTTAATTTAAAACTATTTATAATTTGTCCCCATAAAATATATATTTTTACACTTCAATTCCCCTAGGTCTTCAATTTTTACATTTTGGCTCTTCAAGTTGTCAACTACTGCTCCACCCCTAAGCAGAACCATATTAAAATATTGTTATATTTGTTAATTGTCGTTCATTTTATATTTTATCACCCTCAATGTCTCATGTGCTTCCAGATATTTCCTATTTAATGGCATCCAGCCTCAAGCTATACTCTCGAAGATCACTTAATTTAAGATTTAGTAAACGCAAAAGAGATTGACTACAAAGAGCTTCAAATTGTAGGTAGAGTGATTCTTTGAAAATTCATGTGCGAATTTGAATCTTAGCGAATCCTCTAGAGAGATCTCCTTCTGATAATGGTATATGAAATAAAAGAGATTAATCGCACCATCCATGCTAGGAATGAGTCTTGGTAACGCAAAGAGATTATATACGGTGCATTCTATATACCTTACATTCAAAATTTTCAATTCTCTTTTAAATTTTTCATTTGTGTTTTAAATTTTTTTGTTATATATTTCAAATTTTACTTTAATTGTTTCAATTTTTACGTTTCATGTTTCAAGCTTTTAATGTTAACTGTTTTAAGTTTTACATTATTCATTTCATATCTCAATGAAAGTTATTAATCCTATTGTTGATCCGTAAATTTATGTTAAAGCAACAATGGACCGTGTTTTATCACAGATGTAAAACTACTAATGTGAAAATTATTAGGATTCATAACTCCTTTTTCTATAACAATTTATATCATCATTTTAGAAAGGTTCTTAATTTATTTCTTTTTGATAGTTTTTTTTAGGATTTATCTTATTTTAGGTAATGTTCAACTTTTACAATGAATGAAAATATAAATCAACAAAAATACTTGTTACATAAAGGGATAAAGAATTAATTATAAAATATTTGCAAAGAAAAAATGTTAGGTAGTCACATAATGTGTCCACTTAGTTTGATACTTAGTTGAAGAGATATATAGCATAATCATATTAAGTTATAAGCGTTTGCACTCTTCTAAATTTGTAAATTTGTGTTAACCGTTACAGTGAATTTCTCTCCCATATGTGAACGTAACCAATTTTAAAGTAAACTACATTAAACTATTGAGTTTGGTTTTGTTTGCAATTTATTTTATTTGCTATTTTCTAACCAAAAGAAATTACTTTTGGAATTCTTTTTGGAAATAAGTAAAGTTTAAAATAACTAAGCCAGTTTAAAAGTTTCTTGTCCTTTTAACTTGTTCAGAAAAAGAAAAAAATTATATAATAATTTTAACTTTTGTGTTGTAACTTTAGAGAAAAAAAAAATAATTTTACAAATTACTTTTATAAAAATGCATATCAAACTCTTCTCCTGTAGAATTTTCACTTTTGAAAATGAGAAACCGTCTTTTAAAATAATAGCAAACCACCAAGTGTTTTTGTATATATGTAAGGGTTAATTTTCTAACTTCTCCAGTTAGAAGTTTTAAACCATTTTCTCTTATTTTCCTTCCACATTAGAGATTTCATTTTAGCAAAATGATAGAATTTTTATAAGAATTAGCTTTTCAAATCTAAAGAAGAAAATTTTATAAAAATAATTTGTAAAGATCTCAAAATCTTGCTTTTGGGTAAACATTAGAAGCATAACTACGAAGGTTATTAGAAAATTCAATCAAAATGTGTCTCAAGAGATGAGATCATATACAAAAGGTTACACAAGGTGAATTCTCTATAGAAATATATTTAGAGAGTGCTTCAAACACAAAGTTAACTTTGACATCTAAATGTAAAGAGTTAGGTATCAGAATACTATTTAGTGATATTTGTACTTTTGCAATATGTGTTGACCATTATAATGGAATTCTTTCTAATTCAGGAACATAGCTTAGTTGGGTGTGAACCACATTAAATTGTTATAATTTTTTAAATTGTGTAATTTCATGTGTTATTAATCTCAATATCACCAACAAAAACTGTTCACAACATTTTAGAGATCTTGATCAATATATGAAGGCAGAAATTTGTTTTGTTTTGAAAAGAAATATAAAGTGGTGAACAAAATTTAACCTTGTGATAATCTACTCTCTAAAATAGCATAATGTAGGGTTATTTAAATTTTTATGGATATTTACATCTACAAATTATAAGAATTTAGACACTAATTTTATAAGAAAATGTTTTTTTTTTAAAATATTACATTAATATAAACTATATTCTTATTTAATCATGATGTGAGCGGAACTCAAATGCCAAAACTCTTGCATCATCCTAAGAGAACTTATCAATTAACTTATTTAAATCTAAGATCAAAATTTTCAGTGTTAATCCTTTTAGTTGCACTATGCTTCCAATATAAATAACTGAGAATTAAACTCAAAACATACTCTCTTAAAAATTTTGGTTTTAAATATTTTACATATAATGTTAAAAATTTATCCTTAAATAAATCAAACGGACTATATTTTTCGTGTTTAGACTTATTGAGTGAGACTTGTACACAAAATATATGAAAAGTGAGTATTTGTACAAGAAAGGACTTTATTATAATACTGATTTATGATCATTATTTTATATTTTATATTTTATATTTTTAAATAACAGATGTGTCATTTGTTGTACATGTTATGTGCAGCTAAAAAATTAAAATGTAATCCATTAGGTTAACCTGATTATGAAAATCGGTTACCTAGGGGTATTTTAAGATATTCTGTAATACACACCACAGTAAATAGATGATTGAAAGATGATAATCACTTCAAAAGGAATTAATTAATGATGATTGAGGAAAAGTAAAATGAAAGTTTTGAATCGATTGATAAATATTAAACAAAGATCTGCTCAAGATGATAAAAATCGAATAAAGATCTTCTTAATATTGATAATCAACCATATAATAAAAAATATATTCCAAAATCATGACACAAATATTCAATTATTTTTAATATTTTATTTTTCATTATAAACAGTGGTAAGATAAAGTTTGAATCATATGGTAGAAATATATTGTTTTCTCCATTCATATTTTTCTTTAGTGACAACCTTATTCATAACAAGAGTACATCAAATTAGTCAATAAAATCATTATATGTATATATCTTTGTATACACATATGTTATGATTCCATTGGTTGGTTGTACATAGACATGATGTACCGAATAATCCTCATCTCACATAAGCATCAATAAGGTAGAATTAATTAAATAAATAACAAATACAAGAACCCTTATCAAGTAAGAAATTTTTATGTCCAATTCATCTTAAGTCTTTAATTATAAGTTCAATCTAACGATAGAACATCAAGTCTAGAAATTAAAAAGACTACTTATACGATTGAAAAAATATCCTAAGCCATTAATTGAAAAGTTTACCTCTCCATTTCTCATGTACTTTGATTCAAAGCAGTGTATGTCATCACTGGGTTCTCATCAAGAATGCGGATCACAGTTTTAATTATATATATATGGATTACAATGTGAATTAAAGGTGAATATATAAAGCATATTTGTAACTGTTGTATTTGATAAACAAGCCTTTTATTTAATAACTAATGTTTACTAATTAGTCATCGTTAGTTATTTTCTTTTATGATAATTGTGGATTAAAAATCACAACATCTCAATCTTAAATATATTTGTAGTCTTGCAATAATTTCAATGATTATTTAGTGAGTTTATTCTTGAATCTAAGTGAAATTTGATCATGATTTTTGTTTTTTCTACTTCTATGTAGCTTTACATAGTTATAATCTAATGTCTGAAACTTGTGTAGTGAAGATTCTTTACCAAAAACTTTGAGTGTGAAAAGGTCATAAATATGGCTTACAACAAATTAGGTCTCCCACATATTCTATATAAATACTTTGTTTCATCTCTCAGTGTCATTTGTTTGCCAAAAATAAACTATATTTTATGAAGGCATTTCCATTAACATGTAGCTCTTAATTGTTAGGATGATAACAAATCATATTCATAACACGGGATTTAATTTTAATTTGGAGGGACAACTAACATCGACAATTAAGAAAATTTAGACATTATACACAACAAGGTTGTGACTAAACTTTGACGTTCATTATTTAAAACATTATAATTAATGGACCGCAAGCCAATCAAAAGGGCTGCAAACCGCAGATAGAAGATCTAGCAAGCAACTCAATCATACAACTAAATTTACTGGAAGCGTAAAGTAAATTAGCAATAAACATCAACAATATCAAAGAGTAACACAAAAATGATAAGTTGGGGTTTAAAATGACTAGCATATGCAGCAAACAAACATCAAAGTACTCTTCAATAAAAATATAATATATAATTTCTCTTAATATATGTGTATGCAGGAGTGGCAAATGAAAGAAATGTTTTGCTGACTCAAACAATAAGATTTTGTTGTAAAATATATTTAAATAATGTTAGTTTATTCAGTTTTGTTGATTTAAAAAGATCATAAGACGCAGCAAATCTCTCCCTCCCTCAATCTTTTCCGTACTGAAAAATGAATGAATTCACAGCGAAGTGACTTGAAGAAATTATTATTTATATACACATCATCAATATTAATAGGAGAAGAGAGAGAGAGAAACCTTGAGCTGGAGTATTCAAAGAGTTTTCCTGATGCGGAAAAGACTATGGTTGCTATTTCAGCGTCACAAAGAGTTGAAAGCTCCTGTGCTTTCTTGAAAAAACCTCTTCTCCTCTTTGAGAAAGTAACCTGCCTTGCTGTGGGGTTGTCGATTTTCTTGATCTGGATTTTCTGTCTCGTCATTTTCCCCAGAAAATCAACCCAACCCCTTGAAGAAATATCAACCAAATTTATCAGCCGAACTGGTAAATATACTAAAGAGAGATTTTGTGCATGAAAAGTTAAGTCAAAGCCTAAGTTTGGATCAAAGTAGGAGCTTGGTTTCAGTGTAAAGAAGTCATCATCATACCATAAAATAATTAACCCATTAAAATGGGAAATCCCAACCGTTTATTAATGAAATTAATCGGCAAAAAAGAACAGAGAAGTTTCAGAATATTTCTGCATATGGAATGGAAAATGCAGATAAATCTGGCATGCAAAAGGAAAAGAGAGAGAATAATATAAATACAAAATGAGTTTTCAAGAGAAAAATCAGAGAATCTGAAACCGTTGGGTCCAGAATAATCGAAACCAAAAATAAAAAATAATAAAAAATAAAGAATCTGAAAACCTAAACCAAACCAAACCCTAGATATAGTGAAGGAAGCAAGCAAAGAAAAGAAAGAATAAAACCTGCTGCCAATCCAATCGAAGCTCGTTAAGCTGCCAGATTGCGAAAGAGTAGGCGATATAGGGATTGGCCAACCAGATTTCTAATAAATTCCAGTCTACACCCCTTCTTTATTTGTTTAATGCTGTCGTTTTTGCAGCTGTTAACACTAGAGATAAACAAAGCAACAAGTTGTCCTTTTATTTGAGGGAAGTATAAAATAAAATGGAAATAAAGGAAGATTCTTTTTTATTGCCAAATAAAGAAGAAAGATGGGGTTCTCCTGTCCACGGAATTTTTACTGTATTTGCCTTGATTTTAAATGGACGTTTGCCAAGGCTCTGATCAGATCTGAGTGGTTAAGGATAATTAATCAGTCAATTACAAGGATATAATATAGGTCCCTAGAGTGTTATGTTTTCTTAAATTAAAATATAATTTATTATTCTAATTAGATAAACTCCTTACTCTTATAGAAATGGTCGAAATACTCTTCTTTAGTCTTAAATTCTTTTTTGGTATGACTTCCGTACTAGTAAAATATATATTTTTTAATGCTAAAAGCTCTTTTAAAAATTTATCGTGTCATTTAGTTGTAAATAAAAATGAGTTTTTAGAGAATTTATAAAATTATTTTACTTTTACTTTAAGATATTCAAATTTTTTTTATTTTTGTGAGTAGAATTTTTTGAGTTTTTTTAAATTAAATTTTCTGAAATGTTTTATTTTATTTTAAAAATTATAATTCATTTTTTTCATAATACAAGTTTAAAAACAATTGTTTACTAAGATAATTTCTTAATTTTTGCTAAAAGATATGTTTATCAATCAAATATTTACTTATAAAAAACTTTACTATTAAAAAATTTACTCATAAAATTTTATTTGAAAATCTATACCTATACCTATATCAAGCATCCCCTAAGATACACTCTTCCGATTATTTGGTCATTACATTGGACGTGTGTGCTAATTAGTTCAACTTGTAAAATCTGTTAAAGTGATATAAAATTTTTGAAATTTAAGTTAAAATCACTCCTGGTTGAGGAGAGGTTAGGTTTATTTTCTTCTAATATTAATAAAAATAGAGAGGAATGGAATGGGGTTCAAATCCCTTCGCACCGGGATAGGGACCTATTTAACAGAAAATATGAGTTCTGTTTATATTTTATAAAGATATTAAAACTCAGGGACCTTAATAATAATTATCGGTTATTACAGTGTTTTTACCAAAATATTTCGACGAATGGGAGAAATATTTAAATTTAGCTTGTGTTCCGTACAGGTGGGTATGCTCATTACTGATTACAGCCAAGTCAGAAAATGATGACACAAATGTACCCTCGTACCAATCTTGTCCCCACTTCACACCCTTCTGTGTTCAGTTTTCCCTCGTGATATCACCCATCAACGACAACACTTTTAATTAATTTTATTTAATATGAATCTTTTTTTTTTTTTCCCGAGATACGAATTTAAATATTATACGAGTATTCTTGTTTGTACACACAAATTTGAGGAAATTTTGTCACTACAATAATAAATACACTGCATCCCTGTACGAATCACAACATATATTTTACTTTATTTTTTATTTTTTAAAAATATTAAGTTCTATTTTTTAATTTATTTATATTAAAATATAATATAATACGATAAAATTTTTAATAAAAATTTATTTTGCAAACGTTCTTAATTGTTATACTTTAAAGTTAAGTAGTTGTGTATAACAATTAACAACGTTTGATAATATTAACTTTTATACAATGACACTTATATTTTTACATATATTTAATATTTATGTTTAGTTTGAAATTATTGTGCTAATAATACTATGCTTTGAAAGCACAAGAAGCAAAATATTCGATAAATATCAATTTTTTGTGGGGTAACTTATTTTTTAACTTATATTTAACATATATTAGTTTCATATCATATATTAGGTGTAACTCCGAAGTCATACTATTTTAATCTCAAATATACTCTTAAATTACAACGAAGATTAGTAAAAAAAACAAAAAAAATCAATTCATCACTTCACCAGCTTCATTCTCCCAATTTCAAAAAATCATAAATCTCCTAAAATTAATATTTTGACAAGTCGACGGCAAGTGTACAATAGATAATACGTGTTTACAAAATGTGATTCTTTTTTTTATATATATAATTCCTCATCAAATTTTAGTTGATTTTTTATGATTTATACATGTAGATGATTGATATTAGAATTCATTTGACTTGTATTTGTATAAATATGTTAAACTTTGGCCGTGAAAAACTTCAAATTTTACAAACATGAAAAACCCCAAATTTCAAATCTGCAACATTGAAAAAGGTAGTCTACAAGCGCGCGGTGTCGTGCTAGTGAAAGTCAAATGAAGCTCTCGTGGTAAGAGAAGTTTTGGTTTGAAATCTTTCATTATATTCCCACTAAAAATCAAAGTATTAACTGAAGTTAATGTCACCAAGATTTCACATCTTCGGCTACTTCAAACTCCCAAATCTATAATGTAGACCTTTTTTTTTTTTTTCTTATTGTGAAGAATTTACACAAAGAAATTTTAGTATTACTAGAATAAAAAAAAATAAATACTCGTACCTTTATTGCCATCCCAACCTTCAAAGTGTTTTTTCGATAAATCAAGACTTTGCAATTCATGAAAAGGGAGAAACAATGAAAATTTTATAATTGGAAATCCATCACAATAGTGCTTATAGTCATCAAGGTCGAATCCATCACACGATTTGTGGTAGCACAACAATTAGACTTATCAATCCATGAAATAAGAATATTTTTTGTATATTCTTTATCATTGACTGATAGAAAGAAGCTCTTGATTATTATTATTATAATTTTTGTTATTTTCTTTCTATCTATACAATGGAACGAATTGCTTTGCTAAGCTACAAACAGTTTCCTCTTTGTCTTGTGGTTTAATATTATTTATTTGCATCAATGCTATTAAGAACTTTTGTCTTAATTAATGTCTAATGGATGAACAAATTTTGAGTACAAAATAAAAACAATAAGAAACCAAGCTATTGATTTTATCTATTTTCTCTACTAATTTACTAAAAACAGAAACCTGCTTATTTAGACAAATTGCAAATGATTGGAATATCTTTCACGAGCGCGCCTGTGTTGCAGATTTTTAATTTGGGGTTTTTCTTGCTCTTGAAATCTGGATCTTTCACTGGCAAATTTTAACAAATTCATACACGTACAATCCAAACGGATTCCAATATCAGTCATGCGCATATTGAATCAAATCAACAAAAAATGAGCGAGAAAATATGAAAAAAAAAATCATTTTTCATCCACAGAACTCTCACTATCCGCCATTCATTCGCCATCGACTTGTCAAAATATTAGTTTTATAAGATTTAGAATTTTTCGAGTACAAAGAAAATGAAGATCTTAAAGTAATCAAGTGATTTTTGAAATGATCATGTGCGGTAAAAAATTGTCCGAAAATTATAAAAGTGATCATTTTAGTAAATTAAATTGAAGGTAATTATTTACGTATATAAGAATTTGAATAAGGACCAAACTAAAATTTTTATTTATTTTAATTAGAATTTTATTCTTAATAATATGAAAAATCTTAAAAATTTACTTTTGCATCATACATCACATTCTAGTGATCATTTTTTTCTTAATATTAAAACATTGGATAGAGTTGTATGGAGAATTAGATGCATATTGTATAAAACTATAGCATTGCTAGCAACATTTATTTTAGCTATTATTTAATTAGGTTCACTTGACCTCTTTAATTGGATGTAAGCAGAAATTTATTAGACGCTAAAAGACAACTTTTGGTTTGTTGAATTTTGGACTTGCATTTTAAAGCAAATTTCAAGCCCAAGCTTTTCAAATTTACTAAATATCTTCCATAATCTTACTAAACGCCCCCGCTTATCAGTTTTTATTTTTTATTTTTTATTTTTATTTTTATCATTTATAGTAGTATTGATTTTTTTTTTAATATATAGAATATCCAAATGTAAGTGAGAGCAAAAATTCCCTTATACACGTTTATAGTTTTTTAATAAACCATAGTCTATATATTATTTAAAATAAATTTGTCCTATGGATTTTCGAGATGAAAATTTTCTTTCTAAAATTTAAATATATCATTTTTTATCAATATGTATTTATCGTAAGAGAATAATTATATTGATTATATTTAAATTTCTTTTGACGAAAGAAAAAAATTTTAAATTTATTTGGTATTAGTTTTTCAAGTAAATTTTATCAATTGTCAATTACAAAATTTTAGAAAAAAAATGTATAATTATTCAATGGATAAAATTTTTAGGTTATACTATAAATAGTGTGAAGTAAAATTTTTAAATAATAAAAGAGTATTATTATGTATATAAATTTATTCACATAACTAATGTTATAATATTATATCATTGCCATAATATCTTATATTTTTATCGTAATTTTTTTTGTACTGTGTAAAAGAAAATAAATTATCTAAAACATATATTGCTAATATAATATTACCACAAAGTTTTGGGTCGGCAGCAAATACAACAAATACATTTTAGATAATTTTATTTTTTTAAGAAATTAAAAAATATCTAATTACAAATTACAAATAGAGATAACTTTTTTATAATTTTCATAAATTATTCTGAAATTACAACTAAAAGATAAAAAAAAAATTTAATTTAACCAATAATAAAGAAAATATCAAAGGAGCATTTAGGAATAGAGTTAGGCTTAAAATTATGAACGTGATTAATTTAATTTGTGTTGTTGAACGGAGTGAAGTGTGTTATAAACGTGTTATTTATTTTTGTTTTTTCAAAAGTCAATATTTTATTTTATTTTTCCTTTTTTTTTTGAAAAAAAAAATAGAGAAAAAGCTTTAATAAGTAAATTTATCCATTCCAATTCTTCAATTTAGATTTAGGGATGACAATGGTTTAGGTTCGAGATAAAAATATCTAAACTTGCATACACATCTATTAAAAAAATTCAATACCAAATTCGTAATGAATTTAACATTTTATTACCAAATTCTCTTAAATTGATATTTAATATTTACCAAATTCGTGTAAATATCTGCTAGTTTTTTTTTATACTTTTAACTATACTTGTATTATTATTAAATATCAAATTTAAACTTATAAATAATCAAATTAAAACTATACATTTTCACATAAAAATATTAAGTATATTCAACGTAAAATAAAATTGATCACAATAATTTTATTAAAAAAATACATAATTATTTTACAAATTCATATATAAAATATTTTAAATTTAAAATAAAACTTTATAAACTTATAAGTTTAAAATAATATTTAGTAAACATTAGTTTATATTTTTATTTTTTTCAATTGTAACTTGCATCCACCCAATATAATTTATAAAATAGTAAATACTAATATATAACTTAATGAAGTTGTTTTAATAATTTTATAAATATATATTAAAAAAATTAATATTCATAAATACTCATTAAGATTTTTAAAATAATGAATAATAATATATAAATTAATAAAATCGTTTTAATAATTTTATAAACATATATTAAAAAAATTAATATCCGTAAATAATCGTTAAGATTTTTAAAATAATGAATAATAATATATAAGTTAATAAAATTATTTTTATTAACTACTAAATTCATCCATATTTCTATCGATTTAACTACTAAATTTTTTATTAACTACTAAATTCATCCATATTTCTATGGATTTAACTACTAAATTTATCCGCATTTCTATCCATCTAATGAGATAACTGCAAATATTTATCTATATTTTTATCCATTTAACTACTAAATTTTTTTTTATTTTAAATTCTTCCCATTCTCGTGAGAGGCATACAAACCCACCACAAGAGAATGGGTTTGTAGATAAAATTGACATTCTTATTTCTATAATACTCAAAATCACAAATATTACCAAAATGCCCTAACATCATATTTATTTTTCTCCATTCGATTAGTGTCATTTCTGAAGTATCAGTGTACTCTTTCGTCATTTAATATACACCAAGTAATTATAGGGCTTCATAAATGAATTTCAAATGACGATTGTTACCCCTAGGTTATTAAGGCTTTTAAGTTAAATATCCAGATATTGTCCCGAATAGCAGTTCTTTTTGTTCCAGACGGTAAAAAGTACAAAAGGTTGTCAGTTCATATGGAATTCATGCGTTTACCAAATTACCCTCGTTGATTCAGTATTTGTTTAGTGATAGACTGTCCTTTTTTGTCCAATACAAAATGATGCCAGTCGCCTTTGTCCGAGTTTTCTCTCACTTAAAAATAAGTTTAGAGAGGGAAAATAGAGAGAGAAAATGGCGAGTGGCTTTAACAGAGCAGAAGCGGAGCGGTGGCTGAGCGCGGCGGAGAAGGTTTTATCGTCACGTGACTTTCACGGGGCCCGGACCTTCGCCATCCGTGCCCGAGAATACGACCCGAGTTTCGAGGCCCCAAACCAGGTACTCGCCGTAGCTGATACAATCATCGCCAGCGAGTCCATCATCATCACCGCAAGCGGTAACCAATATCATGACTGGTACTCGATTTTGCAACTCTCTCGCTTCACTCAGTCCATCGAGATCATCGCGACACAGTACCGCAAACTCGCTCTGTTACTCAGTCCGGAGAGGAACAGGTTCCCTTTCGCCGATCGGTCGTTCAAGCTCGTGTATGACGCCTGGTCGGTGCTGTCGAATGTCGCTAGAAAGATAATGTATGATTCTGAGTTGCAACTGAGTCATCTCGGTGAACGACCTAGGCAAACACAGATGCCGCCTCCGCCTCCGCCGCCGCCGCTACCACCACCAGTACCGGCGAGAAGAAGTTCACCACCTTCTCCTCTAGCACCGGCAGCGAGAAGAAGTCCGTCACCGCCCCCGAGAAGAAATCCGACACCACTACCTTCAAGAAAAAGTTCACCACCACCTGCGAGAAGAAGTTCGCTAAGCAAGGACCAGGACGGCAGCAATAGAGTAATAGTAGAGGAAGAGAGGTCAAATTTGAATAACGTCACTGAGCCGACGCGTCAAACCCGGCCAATTCAGGGGGAGTCGACCCGTGAAACTCGTACGACTCATACTGAGTCAAATCGTCCAAGTGAGGCAGAGTCGGAGACAGCAAGTTTCTGGACCGCGTGTCCCTATTGCTACGTTCTTTACGAGTACCCAAAGGTCTACGAAGACTGTACTCTGAGGTGTCAGAACTGTAGAAGAGCTTTCCATGCGGTAATGATATCATCACCGCCTGTTACCGAGAAAGATTCTTATTTTTGTTGCTGGGGTTTCTTTCCAGTAGGTTATTCTGGCAACGCGAAAGATACAGTCGGGAATAATTATAAGTGGACACCTGTTTCTCCATTGTTCCCTTGTCCTAATCAAAACAACACTAAGTATAAAAACAACACCAAGTATAAAAAGGCTCCCGTTTATTACGAGGAGGTGATAATTTCTGATTCAGAATCTGAGCCTGATAAGGAATCTGGTGATGAATGGGGGAGTAATAGGAGAAACAAGAAAGCTAAAAATGTGAAAGGGAAAGGAAAGGGAAGTAGAAAAAATGTTAGAAAACTGCCAGCTGAGAGGGTTAAGAAGGGCAATCAAAATCAAAATCAAAGTCAAAATCAAAATCAAAAGCAAGATCAGAATCAGAATGTGGGTGAGAATATGGAGGGAATGGTTGGTACTTCGAGTGGTGGGGGTAGAGTTCTTAGAAGTAGTGGGAAGAAGCAAGTGGGGAATGGATTGGATTTGAATGTGGAGTTTAGTAATGAGTTGGAAGAGCCAGCCCCGGCAGCCCCACCGAGAATAAATCAAGAGAATGGTGAGGAGGATAACAGTGATGGTGTCTTTTTTGAGGGGCTTGATGAATTTTTTAGTAGTTTGCCGATTCTCAATGCTGTGGAAGATGATAAGGTTAAGCCAACTTAGTGAAGTAAGACTCTTCCTTCTGTTGATGAGTTACTGTTGTTGTTCCTGTATGCTTGTAGTAGTTTAAATTATGTAGAGATAATGGTATTTCAGATGCTGGTAGTTGAAATCTAGTATATATTTTGGAGTAGTAAGGTTTGTTGACCTTTTTGCTGTTTTAAGTTGCTCTCTCTTCATTGTGGATTATCACGTTGTGGAAATATAGTTTACCTAATAAATTTGGCACATTAAGTAACTTAAATATCTTGAAATTGGTCTCTATGGATTGCAAGCTGTAGAAGAAATGGACTTGCCTCTTCGTGATAGATGGGACTTATGCTAAGATCTCTAGGATGTCAATTGGCAATTGAAGCCTCGTTAAACTTTCTGAACATTTGCAAACATGTTTTTGTCTTTTTGAATAAGTTGGCTTGATAACATGTTTTTCAGATTTATTTTTTCATCGTCTTCTGCTGTGTGTTTCTGTTTAACTATCATTTTTTGTTCTTATCAAATTTAAGAGTCCAATTCCATGTCATATTAAAGATGATTTTGTTTTTTGGTTATTAATGTAAGTTTTGTGGTAGGTTGTTTCCATTTTGTTTGCAATTGCATTGTTAATCATGCAGTAGAATACTGTCGAAGATATTAAATTTTCAGTTCAACATTCTGGACTTTTTGTGGAACCAAATCCCATGCAATTGGCTTCAAGGTAACACTGGTCTTTGTTTTGAATAGATTTAAATTTGATGGACATCTAATAGATCTAAATATAGAAATCTAAATATTTTCTTATTTTTCGTTTTCTATTGTGTGAATATAACTATCAAGTCTATTTGTCTTTCACCGGAGGAATATCTGAAAACTATTGGTACGACATATTTGTCCTTATAAATTGGTATTCTATGTGATAAAAATAGTATAGCACCAATTATGAAATAATAGCTAGAGCGATGGTGGTGGTGGTCTGCTGGTGGTAGAGGTGTTGATGGCATTGGTAGTGCAATGGGGATGGTTGGGATGGCAAGACAAAGACTTGATGAAATAAATGAATAGTTTATGTATTGGGAATGATATTTTATGTGTTAAGAGATATCATTGATTACTATATTCGTGTAAAAGTCGCAAGAAGTGATTTTTTCTGTCCAAATAAATGTCTTACAATTAGTATTAAGCTCAAATAGCTAACAAACCATAATATTTTAATTACCCTCATGAAGATGCCTTCAGGCTTCAAATAGAAAACAGAAAAACCCAAAGTGGCCTGGAATTCAACATACCATCTGCTTATTATTTTTAATTTAACCTTAAAGTTTTGAATGTTTACCTAATTCTCATGAGAATTAAAAGAAAATGTCAATTTTAACGGGTGAAAGTTAGTTTCTTAGTACTTGAGTTTCAAAACATGTTTATATGGAGATAAGTATTTTGGAAGTAGAATGACATCAAGATTTATAATTGGGGGTTGGAATGGAGTGTGCCTCCTAGGAGCCGCTAATATGGTTGGAAAGTCTATCATTCCAGCTGTTGAGCATCGGGCCTTCGGAGATATAAGTAGATGGCAGCCAGAACAATGTAATGAAAAAAACATATGCTGAAAGGGGCTGCTCTATTCTTGTTGAAGAAGGCTAAAAGAGAAGCTGATATTTTAATTTAGGAAAACTTGGTTCTCTTTCAGAATATCTTAAGTCCCTTTAAGTGGCTTGAATCTGTGTTTTCCTCTTCATCTCAAAGTGAGAAGAATAACTATCATATGATGTCGTTTCTTTTCAGGAATTAATAGATGTCTTTCGTGGTTTATATACAGGTTTAAATCCTTTTGAGTAGTTCAGTTTGCTAATAGTAAAGCATTTTCTTTTGGTGGACAATATGTCCTCGTTTTCATGGATGGCTTTTTTGCTCTTTTGTAATCCTCTCACATACAATGTGTGACATTCTTTGTTTCTTGTCCCAGAAAAAAAAAGGAAAAAGCTTTCATACTAAATTATTGTCTTTCTTATTTTCTTGATTATATATAAATTTTGTTTTTCCCAAGAACTAGTAGTTTTTGAAAAACTGTGGGGTAGGAGAGGAAAGGATTATCAGAGATTAGGCTTGTATCATTGTTCAAGTTACTCACTCGTATTGTTCCGAGTCTGAGTGATGGGTAATACTTATAAGGAGTGGGTTAATTTTTGCTTAAACTATGCAGTGTT
>JAXCLQ010047845.1:0-19821 GCA_035584115.1 Cedrela odorata | reverse complement strand
TTAAAATATATAATAAAATAATTTAAAATACGAACGAAAAATTTAAAAAAATTAAAAAAAATATTAAAAATTTTGAATGTATGATAGATTATCCCTTAAAATAAATATTTATATTAATTATGATCATTGATATTATTTATTTATTTTTATTTAATAATTATAATTAATATATCTTACGTATCTATTTTATTTAATCTAAATTCTTAATAAATTATTAATTTAATAATTAAAATGACATAAAAATTTGTATAATTTGAAGCGTATCTTCATTCTACCCATTATTGTAAATTAAATTTTGTGAAATTCTCGGAGTTAAAACAAAACCATGGTAAGTGAATTGACAAGAAATGTGTGGATTCGAACAGAAAGATCCTTGCTTAGACTGCGAGTAAACTCCCAACAGTCAATATTTTTGAGGTCTCTTGCCGTGATTATTGCTTGTAATAATATTGAAAATGCTACCTTAACCCATAACCCTTTTCCTTTTTGCTCTGTTTTATTACATCCTAATTGATGAATTCAAGATTCAATATGTTATAATATATGCTTCAAATCTTTCTTCTTCTTTTTTTCTTTTTTTAATAATGTAATAATAATAATATAATAAATCTAACAAATTCCAAGGAAAAAGAGGACAAAGAATGGATATAGAAACCCATTTAGGTGGATTGTCACTAGCTATATCATTTATTTTTATTTTTATATTTTTAAATAATGATTAGGCCTATAATATTGAGGCTTATGATGAGCACAAATGAGCATTATTATTATTATTATTATTGTGTAACTATAAGGAATTTAAAAAGCACAACAACTATGTGCTTAATCTTTAACTATTTGATTTGTGATTGTGATAGGGGGATAAATCATGCAAAAACGTTTGGTGAAAGTGGTTACAACATAATACTATTATAACATCCTTTTTTTTTTTATTGTGTGTGTGTGTGGACATTGTCTCTCTCAATCTACAAATCCTCACATCTATCTTGTGTTTTAAGTTAATATTTAACCCAAATTTTCTTTGTCACACTTTTGATGATATTTATTTCAAAAGTTTGGGTATGAATAAAACTTTTAGTTCTTTATATAATTAAACATCTTAAATGATGCTCACATTGTTCTTAAACAAGTTAATTATCTGATTAATCTAGTGGGTCTAACTAATTTTTTTAAAAATAAAATAAAATAGTCACATATTATATGATGGAAACAAGAACCCATGAATCAATTTTCACTAGACATCGAGAATGGTACAAAAATACAAATTACAAGGAGGTGGTATGTGGGTGCGAACAAAGTCAACAAAAGTATACATGTATGTGTGTTGTGAGGATGAGAATTGAGAGATGATTAGCAAATTTTCACCTAATTACAGAAACTTTATAATATAATTTTAAAATTCTTTCTTGTGTAAGGTCGTTCGCTTACTTTCATTGGGAGTGACAATTTGAGTAATGATTTTCAAGTTTGAAAAGTAAGAAGAATTGGACCCATTGAGCTTTATGATTTCATTATAGTGACAAAGATTCACCAACATTCTTATCTAGTAATTTCTATTTACCCACCACCCTCTCACATTTGTCAAATACCATGTATTGGGTGTAATTTGTATCAAACCTGTCATCATTTGCAAGGTGATCTTTAGATCCCACATTCAATTTGGTTGATTGAGTATGTTTTTCATAATTTAACTAATTGAATTTTGAATTTATACGACTATATTCCGAATTGAGCGCTTATTATCAATAAAAAATTTTAATTATTAAGTAATATTATTTACTCTCAAATCAATATAATATTATGAATAGGTGGTTGTATTGTAGGGCCATTGATGAATTTGGAAGGAAGGAAGGAAGTCGGCAGCCGATGAAGAAGAGGCTTTTTCTACACTACACACTATACATGTTTTGCAAAACTCAACAATTTCGGCTCCGCCGTAGCTAATAGATGGTGGGTTGTTGCCACTGACATTTAACATTAACGTTAACAATCATAATTGTATTGAATATAAGATAGTGAAAGGAAGGGATAACTTTTTCTGCGGCTGTGAAATGGTGGTGGGGGCCGTCATAATAATTAATCTTCAGAGTGGTGTGACATAAAGAATCATACTCTGTGCACGTGTTTAAATTGTGAGCTGTATATTATTCTTTATGGGGTGCAGGTGCATCAGGTACGGTGGAATCCAACAAGACAGCCTTCGGATTCAAATTAATGATAAAACAAAACACATTAAATAAATACTTTGATTATGTCTTACTCCACATTATACAAAATATTCGAAGAGGGAAAGAGAGGTCTTGTCATAGATGGGCCAGCCAGGCCCATCTTAACTTTTGACGAAGAGCCCATTGAGCCCAACTGTACTATTGATTGCTTGCAATGCATTCAAAGAAATAGGTGAACGAATATTTGCTTTCTTTTATCATTGTACAAATTAAAGTATTGTCCAATAATTAAGTTATTTGATGCGATTGCTCCTACTATATGTTGTCACCTTGAAATGTTATATTTGGACATAGTATCTTATGTAATAATTAATTTACGAGTAATTATAAATTTTAAAAATAAAAATAAAATAATTTATAAATAATAATAATCACATATGTTATTGTCGGATTAAATTTTAGATTTAATTAATAATTTAAAATGAATCAACATTATTTTAAATTAAAAATAGTTTAAAATATTATTCTTTTTAGAATATAATTAAAACGGTACGTCGACTTCTTAAATACCTATAATTAATATTTTTTTAATTTAATTAAATATTTTTTTTCATATTTATTTTGAAAATATTTCGAAGTTTACTTGCTGATATGAAATTTTATAGGCATTATAATATGTAGATTTATAAATTTTTAATTCGAAATATTTATAGTAAAATTCAGACACTTCTGAAGGGAAAAATTCTTGGCATGAAAGGAAAATATCCAAGAGATGAATTGTTAGAAAACTTCACGACGCTATCTGGAAAGTTCCACGTGTCAGGATCTTGAGAGTTGTGATACATGTTCTCCATTGACAATCGTAACATGCGTTTTTTATGCTACGGGAAGCACCAAAATAAAACCTACCTTATGTTAGGGTTTATCAGCCAAAGCGAGAAGTCGTCTAGGGTTTTAGAGAAGCTGTCAATTTCACATAATTCCCTGAACCAATTTTCACCAAGAAAAAATGGGTTTCTGGGGTCAGTTCTCTCTCGTAATTGTTTAATTTCTATTCAACTTGCATTCTTTCATACACATGATTTCTTTGTTTAATGCGTTTGGTTCCCAAGAAACCGTAAGAAAAAGAAAGAAAAAAACAAATGATCATTTCATTCGTCGTTCTTACGCATTTTCAGCCACCAAACAGACCCATGTTTGGCTTGTGAGAATTCGTAAGAAAGAAACTGAAGTTCCATATGGATACTTGTAAACCCAAGTTAAATGTTATCCTCCTTTCCCCCTTTTAACCATGGAGAATATTCAATTTTGATTTTTTCAAGAAGTAATTTAACTTTATTGTGTCATTTTTATATCAGGAATCGAAGTGAAACCAGGAAAACCTCACCCATATCACTCTGATAGTGTGACAGGAAAGCTTCATGTAACTCAGGTATGCTCCCATTCTCAAGGCAAACGTTGTCACTGTATCATTAAGCTTGCGCTTGACTGTTGGTTTTTTGGATTTTCCTTTTAAATGTTTATGTTGGTGTTATATAGTTGCTTCGGTTTTCAAAAGTTGGGGAAATAGATAGGTATTTTTCGATATCTGATATTTTAATGAATTATAATAGTTCTTTTAGGTGATCTAGACGGTTGAAATACACTAAATAAAGTGGAATGATATAGAAAGATCTGTGTGGTTAGGATTGAGGTTTTAAGTGACTATTTGATGCATTAGATGATTTTTTGTATGTTTCTTTTTGGATTTTATAAAAATTAATGCATTCTCTGTTAATTTAATTTTAGGAATACATAATTGGTTGGTTCAGCTTGATAGGCTCAATGGCACAGAATATTATGCAACGCTATGCAATTGCTTTCTTTAGTCTATGGTGTTCTCATTCAGAAAGAATGTTAGGTCGTATGGATTTCTAAAACTATTTATTTTGGCTAGTTGCTTTATTATATGCAGTTTAAGGAAGAAATGTGATTAGTATACAGCTCCTTTTGTTTTTGATTTTTTTTTTTTTAAAAAAAATTAATTTATGGCTTGATAACATACTCGTATGTGGCCTAATGGGCAAAACAAGATGAAGCAAGTTGTCGATATTACCTTTGAACTATATGTTTTGAAGGGTCTTGAAGTTTGATAAATTGCTCAAATGAGGAATTTGTTATTGGTTTTGGCTTATTAGTTATTGGTGGTTGATGACATAGGTGATACTTTATTGTGTCAGGGTTTAGTGACTTTGTAGGTTTTATTGAGTGGTTTAGGATGTTTTACATTCTGTTTTCTTGAACGCATTAAAAGCTGCAGTTTGTCAACTTTAACTTTGTTTAATGTTGTTTGGTAATTCAGGCAACTTTAGGCCTTGGTTCATCAGCAGATAGGACCATACTACAGTGTTCTGTCGGAGATAAGAATTCAATTTTCTTGTGTTCTTTATTACCAAATAAGACTGAGTCTTGCTCTCTGAATCTTGAATTTGAGGAGAATGAATTGGTAGCCTTTTCAGTAATTGGTCCACGAAGCATCCATCTTTCAGGCTACTTTGTGGCTGATGGTGGAGATTACCTGCGGGACGAATATGATTCGTATCCTTTAAATAATTCATTTGGGTTGATTAATTAAAATGTATTTCTTAATTTGTAATTTGTGTTAGAGGGAATATTTAAATCTAATTGAAGCCATTCTGCGGTTATCTTGTATTTCCATTACTTCAATATTAAGTGATTCTTACGGGGAGGACATTGCGGAGACTGAAACAGATGAATCCTCAGATTTTGATACCGAGGATGAGTATGGGGATGACTTCATTGATGATGATAATGATGAATTGTTCCCACCTTCGCCTGTTCCCAACAGTGGAGGTAATTTGTCATTCTTTATTTATTTCCTTCATAAAATTCAACAAAGTAGAACAGCAAGATTCCTTTTCTTGTTATTAATGTGATCCACAGCCTCCCAAACATGATTTAATAGAGTTTCAAACAATTGAAAATCCTAGTGATTAAGCTTTTTATCTAGTTACAATTTGCTTCGGGCTGGGTCTAAATTCCCCTGCCGATGCTCCTTGGCCACAAAAAGGAAAAGCAAATAATAATAAATAAATAAATTATGAGAACATCTTTGATTTAAGTACTGTAAATTTACCTTACATCGTAGAATCCATTGCAGTTTATTGTGCGCTTTCAGCTCTCAATTATTCTGTTTAGTGTTTTTTTAATCGTGTTTGTGTAATACATTTGCCTCCTGTATTCATGTTCTATCTTTTCAGTGCAAGATATTAATCAAGTTGTAGATTGTTCTTATGTTTTGATTAATGATGACTCTTGACTGAAGTGTTTACCTCTTGATACTTTTTTTTTTTTTTTGGTTCAATATAGTTGTTATTGAGGAGATTGTGGATGATGATGAACCAACTAACGGGAATGGATCAAAACGGCCAAAGAAAAAGGATCGGTTAAGTGAGTCTAAGCAACAAATTGTTGTCAAGAATGGTGCTAGTGTGCCGGTATTGGAAAGTGAAGATGAAGATGGTTTTCCTATATCCACCTCAAATAAAGGCAAAGGAACTTCTCTGGAGGACCAAGTGGAAGCAGATGAAGAGAGAGATGAGAAGAAGAAAGCAAAAGACAGCAGTGACTATGATAAAAGCAAAAAAAGAAAAGTTAAAAGTACTGATCAAGATGATCAACCAGAAAGGTGAGATAGCCATCCTTTGCTAGTATTCTGGGGTTCCCTCTCTCCTCTCTCCACTTGCCTCCCTTTTTTTGGTGGATTGGTTTATCTCTTATCTTAATTTGAAGGATAGACCTCCTCCCTAGCCTTCCTAGATCAGATCGAGGACTGGACCACGTTCTTTATATTTTTTAATACCCCAAAACCTCTCAACGTTTCTGTATTCACCAGGTTCTAACTGGGGACTACTGCTGGACTGTACAACTGTGGTAGCGGGAAACTCATGGGATATTAGGATGTAAGTATTTGGAAAGGTGGCCCCAAGGGGTTTTGAACCCCTGACCTCTTGGTTGAATCTCAGGGTATTTTACTACTCAACCCAACCCCTTGGGGTTCTTTTTATTAAAAGGCCATTGGTGGGAGGTGTAATTGATTTCTAATTTAGTGAGATTTCAACTGTCTTCATGTTTTGGGTAACTCAAAGACGTGTTAATTCTGTTAATGGTTGGATTCAATAAGAAAGATGGTTGCTGAATATTAGATTCATCTTGTTATGTACTGAAGTGACTTCTAACATTGATTTCAGGAAAAAGAAGAAGAAGAAGAAGAAACAAAAGGAAAAGGGTGAAAAAGGAGAAGATAAAAAAGATGATACCGGTAATAAGAGCAATGATCTTCCGGATGACAAAAATAAGCATGAGTTGAAAAGCCGGAACCTGAACCAGATGTGAGATTTGTCATCCTTGATCTTGTAGTATTATTATATTCAATTTTTCATGGTGATGCATGAGTTAGCACATTTTGCTTTTTATTAATTACTAGGTCTTAGTTTAGCTGTTGGAATTTTTTTGGTCCCGGTTTAATATATACTCTGTTGACCTATTTGATATTCAAATTGACAGCATAAGGTATGCGATTTCACCTTAAAAACACATTTAAATGTGTAACATAATTGTAATATCTTGGAAATAACTTAATGTATATACGTTGCTATTTTCTCCCAAGAATCAACCAGTCACATTGTTGGATAGAGGTTTGTATGTTACACACACTGATCATAATATGCTATCATTTTTCATAATCTTCAAGAAGTTATTATTTGAGCATGAGTGCTTTATGCATCTACAGGGACCTTGATAATAATGCGGATGGTGTGCCTAGTGAAAATCACTCTGAGAAGAAAAAGAAGAAACAGAAGAAGATGGCCAAGGAGAGCGAAGGTGACAAAAGAACTGATCAAACTGTTTCAGTCATGGAGGATAAAAAAGAGCCTGCTTTGGCATCTGAACAGAAGCAAACTGCAGCTAAATCTTCTCAAGTGAGAACCTTTCCAAATGGATTGGTTATTGAGGAGGTTGCAATGGGCAAACCAGACGGCAAAAGAGCTTCTCCTGGAAAACAGGTTATTATTTGTTCACTAAATTTCTGATTGCCAAACTTGACCACCTGTGCCTAGGCCTGAAGTTCTTTTATCCACACAAGGCTGATGATATATTTAGTGCTTAAATTGATAATTTTTTACAAGATTGCCAAAATAAGAATCGTTTAGCTGATGGAGTTGGCTTACTATGAAATAGATCAATAGAGAAGTAATGTGGTCTTTTGTTTTTATTGCCCAGTGCACTATATTTGGAATGCACATGCCACGTGGCATGTGCAGGAGTTGATTAAATTCATGATATGATTAGTGACTTCCTGCAGGGTGTTTGGTTTGTACAACAAAACACTATTAGTGCTTGTACTTAGATAGTGCAAGCATTAGCATACACAAAATCTAATTTGGTTCAATTACATAAATTGGAAATTAATGGAACTGGATAAATTGGAAAGCAGTGGATGTATATTGCACTTGTAATGAGCGACTCTGTTTTTTGTTTTCAGGTCAGTGTCCGCTACATTGGCAAACTAAAGAAGAATGGAAAGATATTTGACTCTAACGTTGGAAGAGCACCCTTTAAATTCCGCCTTGGTAATTTCTTGTCTATATTCTAGATGATGGAAAGTTGATTTGTTTATTGCTTAATTTTTTCAATCTTGCAGGTGTAGGTCAAGTTATCAAGGGATGGGATGTTGGGGTCAATGGTACACTCTGAATAATCAAGTCTTTGTTTGATTCCGACTGTTTGTATTTTAAATTATCTTCAATGCACGAACATGTTTTTACATTTTTGAATTGTCAGGTATGCGCATTGGGGACAAACGAAGACTTACAATTCCACCAGCAATGGGGTATGCAATTATCATTACTCTGAGCATTTATCTTATCATATTCTTGTCATCTACCAACCGCATCTCCTAAGAATTTTTTGATTACCCTTTGTCCTTTGATATTGACATTGATTGTAATTTTATGTAACTTGCAGTTATGGGGCTAAAGGTGCTGGTGGACAGATACCACAAAATGCGTGGCTTGTGTTCGATGTTGAGTTGATAGATGTTCGTTGATTGGGCTGTATGTGTTTTGCTCGTCAATTTTGAAGTTCTTTGCAGCTTAATAGCCAGCGGACGAGATGGATAATGGAGTTGTTTAAAAGATGAGGTTTTAGTTTCTAAGCCTTTTAAACAAGTTCACCCTTGTCAGATGTCCCAATATGCAATTGTTGGATGTCTGTTATGTGATCAAAAGTTGTGTTTTATTTTCACAAAATGGATAAAAAAGAACAAATTTGTCAGTTGAAATTCTTTACAAATTATAAAACCCTATTTCATGTTCTTCCTTTTGAAAGTCACAATTTTGGAATTTGGATTTTATCAACTTGAATCTCACGTGGAGCAATCTCTCTCTATAAAACTGCGTAACTACATGTAAATTCTAACCTAAGGTTTCATGGAGTGTCACTGTGAGTTACCAAATTTGGCACCAATGTTAGCATTTTCTTTCTCAGCATTGTTCATCGTTCTCCCTATTATTGGCCATGAAATCAAGTTGACCTGATTTTCCATGCACAAGAAATAAACTTTGCCAGAAACTATTATTAATGTATGCTCATAGATATGACGACGCTACCATGAAATACCACAGGCCTTGTCATGACATGTTTGTCCAAATCAAAATATCATGTAAGGTGAACATTGGCAGTGAGACGTCACCTAGACTTCTAAATAGCCTACACTGTCATTTGCTAACATTACACTTCTCACACACAATATTATGAAGTTTACTAAAATACCGCCAATGGAGAGCGGTATGGTTCCACAGGAGTTGTGAGTTTTGCACCGGCATAAACTGCTGCAGGTCCTCGCTCTTCTTCTATCCTAATAAGCTGAAATTCAAAAACACAAATCCATGAATCCTTAATAGTTGAGTGCACGGAGATGGAATGAAAGACCAGATTACTATGTTTTAAGAGTAGACAATGATACAAGGACTGAAGAGTGGTGTCAAGGAATCTTCTCGACCAAAATGCAAGACATTGTTCTATACTGGATTGCACTTAGTAAGGTAGGTGAAAATAGACCAAATATAGAACCTTTATATTTAGGTGATATTAAAAAAGTTTATAAATAAAATAATTATCAAAGTCAAATTTTACATGCTATATCTAAACAAGTTAGTCAAATAGAAGATAAATTAGAAAATACTAAAACTAATACAATTACTCAATTTCCAATAAATATTTCGTCTCTATATTAAAAAAGTTTATAAATAAAATAATTATCAAAGTCAAATTTTACATACTATATTTAAACAAGTTAGTCAAATAGAAGATAAATTAGAAAATATTAAAACTAATACAATTACTCAATTTCCAACGAATATTTCGCCTCAACTATTTAATCCCTATAATGAATTTGAAAAAGATAATGAGCCAATAAGATTTCCAAAATTAAAAATGTTAGAACAAATAAGTTAAAAACTATTAATCTTACGTGGTCTCTCAAATATTAATAGAATAGGACAAAGTGAGCAAAATATACAAACTGATAATGAAAGTAAATAAAAAATGTTAGAACAAATAAGTTAAAAACTAGCAATCTTACATGGTCCCCCAAATATTAATAGAATATGACAAAGTGAGCAAAATATTTAAATTGATAATGAAAGTAGCGATGAGCCTAATAAAATATAAAAGGTATAAAGAAGAACTAGACAAGCTATTAGTTGGAAGAACGTTTCTACTAGAAATTATTATCTTAGACCAACTCTACTTGATATACAATATGAAAAAAGATATAAATATGTTAGTGGAATGTATTCAAAATTTACTTCAAGAAATAGGAATGACTTTTATAATTTATAAGGCTAAAAAAGTCACAAATCATGAGTTAACAAAATTAATAGTTGCAAAATTTACAGGATTCCTTAGGTGTTGGTGGAATAATAGTTTATAAATAGTTAATCAAAATATAATACTCAATCATACAGAAAAATTCAAAAAGAATATGAGGATGGAAACATTATTAGTCAAGATAGACAAAATGCATAAGAAATACTAATATATACAATATCAATGAATTTTATAGGAAACCCTCAGAAAGAATTATAAAGCTCTAAAATAATTTTAACTAATCTTAGATGTCCAACATTAGGTGATTTTAGATGATATAAAAATGTTTTTACTACATATATATTTCAAAAAATAAACTGTAATGCGTCTTTTTAATAGGAGAGATTTATTGTAGGATTACCCAAATTTTTCTCAAAAATGATATTAAAAAAATTAACAGAATATTTCGGAGGAAATTCTATTTCTTAGGATAACATAGTTTATAGTCAACTCTTCATTTTTATTAAAAAAAAAAAAGAAGAATTAACATTATGTCAAGAACAAAAAGAAAAGAAGAAAATTGATAGGTATAGTTTTACCCAAACTGTAAAATCATTTGTAAGTAATATGAATATAAAAATATTAGGTCACCGTCCCATAGAAAAAAATATAAGCCTAAAACTGTTACATACTATACAAAACTTAGATAACAAAAAACTCAATTTAATGTTCAATATTATAAGAAGAAATATAAGAAGCCTAATATTTAATATAGGCCGAAACACAATAAAAAGAAAGATTTAGTTTGTTGGACTTGTAAAAGGCCTGGTCATATATCACATAATTGTAAATAAAAACTAAGATTAATAAAATATTTCAGGATCAGGAAGACATTAAAAATAAGCTTACTCAATTATTGATTAGTGAAGAATATAGTAATAGTTTTAGCTCAGAAGATTTTATTCAAGAAATTCAAAAATTTAGTGATTATTCAACAAATAGTGATTCAAATAGTAGTTATTCAGAAGGAATTTGGGCATGTAAGACAATTAGTGTAATTACTAAGAATAAATTTAAAAAAATAAAATTTATTAAATATTATAGAAAAAATAAAAGACTCGGATATTAAAAGAGAATATTTATTAAAATTAAAAGATATAATTACTCAATAACAAAATACTAATAATCCAAAATATTTTAGTCTAAATAAAATATTTAAAAAATATCATACTCAAAGTCTTTTTAAGCAAGTTATTATGGGAGAATTATAAGAAGAAATTAAAACTCTTAAAAGTCAAATTATAGAACTTAATCAAAAGGTATAAGAATAACAAATACAACAATTACAAATGAATATTAGATTAAATTTATTAGAAAATTCAAAGGGAAAAACAATTATTCAAGAAAATAAAATTGTTAATCAAGAAAAAAGTCAGGAAAATACTACAGAATATTATATTTAAATTATAGAAAGAATTAATTTTCAAAAATGATATATTAGAATATATTTACATATAGGAAATAGTTTTTACTTAGATACGGTTGCATTAGTAGATTCAGAAACATATCAAAATTGTATTAGCGAATGTTTAATTCATACTCAATATTATGAAAAAACTTATGAAAAATTAAGTGGTATAAATGGTTATAGTTTGAATGTTAAATATAAATTATCCAAGACCAAAATTTTTAATCAAAATTATTGTTTTAAAAATAGTTTCATTTTAGTAAAAAACCTAAATCAAAATATTATTCTAGGTACACATTTTCTTATCCAAATATGTCCTTTTAAAGTAGATAAAATAAGAATTCACACTAGCATATTAAATACACCAGTCACTTTTGAATTCTTGTCACCAATTAATAATAGAGAGATATCATTACTCCAATAAAATATTATAACTCAACAGATAAATGTGATTAAAAAAAACAAAGAAAGCTGCTTCAAACTTTTACGAAAAGAAATAAGTATAAAAATATAGACAAATAACCGGAGAATCCCATTATTAAAAAGAAAATTGAAGATATCTAATAACTTTTTGAAAAAGAAATATACTCATCCCTACCTAGTGGAAGGTTCTATATTTGGTCTATTTTCTCCTACCTTAAATGACGAAGCTATAATATCACTTTATAATATTTTAATTTAAATTTGTTTTAATGGCGAATGTATTGATTGAATTATTTCATACTTTGTAGTATCTCATTTTCTAAGTTGGGAAATTTGTACATTTATATTGAAATCTTTAAAAAGAATTTCTATATTATTTTTAGATGCATAGGTATCAAACTAAATAAAGAAAGGTATCGTGACTTTTAATTTATTCATTTCTTCGTACTATTCTATCATAATTTCTTCAGTTTTTTTTTAAAGGTTGAAAAGTGTCACGCCCCGAACTTGAGGTCCATTCGTGATAAGCGCAACAAATTTTTATAATACACTTTTTCACCCGGAGTGTATTAAAAGAGCCTATAACGCTATCATTTTTCCTGTACATTATTAAAATTTGAAAATAGTTATAACTTAAATACTCTCATTCATAGGATTATTATTAAAGAATTGATCATCCATAATCAATTCAACCACAACACATAAATGTTACATAAACAATATTTATTGTTATCACGAGAATCATTCTCAGTCGGGTTTAAATATAAATAAGTAATTATATAAAATATTTAGTTTCGATCGAGTTGAACAAACATAAATGTACATAAATATTTAATTTAAAAATACTTTATAAAATATTTAAGAAATTTATCCAGTGAGACAATACAATTGTGAATAAAAAAACATACTCAGAGTGCCTAAGGCACTCAACGGCTACAACTAGCCCAACCAGTAATAACGCGCTTAACTTGAAAACTATAAGAGTGAGGGGTGGGTATATGACTATACTCAGTGAGTAAATAAATACAGACATATATATACATACATGCACACGCATTTCTATAATCCAAATATTGAGATTTACTTAAACAATATATTCAAAAGTATATATACATGTTCATTTAAATCACATCATCATAAAATATTTCATTTGGTTTGCAAACAGTTTTTAAATAATCAATCAGGCCGACCATCTATTCTCGACACGCTACTTTGGTCGAAAATGAAACTGTAATTATCTGTGAGCATTTCATGCATAAATTATATGCAATAAAGTTTTATCAAATATAAAATAATTTTCTTATGTTTTATAAAATCATTTATTTTCTTTTAAAACATGTATTTTTAAAACAATCCCGCCTCACTGATGTTGGCCCCGAGTAATCACTTGGTAACACAAGAAACTGTCTTCGTAATTCGTTAAATCCACGATAGTCCTATCAAATCGACAAGACTTGCCATAGGATATCTATAACAGCATATACGTGCAACGGTACACAGTGGGCTTGCCATGACCTTTCCCCCTTATACCAGCCCCAATGTGACTCCACTTATCTATGAGGCATTTCATAAGTCCGTTTATAGGTTATCTCCCTGTATATACAGTAAATAAACAAGCATATTGGTCATATAACAATATCAAGCCCATTGGCCACATCACCGATATACATGCATAACAAAATCATTTTCAAAACAATGATTATAAAGCATATAAATAAATCAGGCCTTCCTGGTCATATCATTTTCAAATAATGATTATTAATTATATAAATCAAATCCGGCCGAGTAGCAAACCAATTTTGTAAACCATCACAATATCATGCAATTCATATAAATCAGTTTCATTTCAAATTTCGCTTTAATCATAAAACAATTTATTTCACACAAAAACATACATATATGTATAATACACATATATTTACATATTTATGTATTTATAAATTTACTCACAACAAAGGGAGGGTAATCACTCCCATTAAGGTTCCTCACGCCCGCTTGGTCCTTGTCATGGGTTCTCAGAACCTAATACCATACATGCATAAAATTATGAATTTTACGATTCTAAATAATTACATATATGCATTAAATGCAATGCTTGTAAATAATATAACTAAAATCTCTTAGTTGACGCATAACATATTTATCAAGACTTAACTAATGAAGATCATTTATCCGATTTCCAAAAACGAAATCTCATGACCAACTTATTTCAAATTCATATTTTTACGTCAAATTTCACATATTGTATCACATACTAAATTCCACGTTCAAGTTAATAGCCAATCACATATCTAACTACTATATCAACTCAGTAAACTCAAATAATTACATACACACACACACACACACATATTCATCACAATACTCTAATTAACCCCATTTAACAATAAATTTATCATTCCTTACGCAAAATCAATAGAAATCTCACATGAACAGTAAATTCCTAAGTTTCATTGTGCAGGTTGATAGATTCTCTCATCCGATCTACCGATTTCACATTTTCGTAGGTCCATTGCTGTCAACACTTAGTCAACCTACTCCAAAAACTTGAAAATTTTATGCTGAGACCTATTATTCCATGAAACTATTTTGTTTACCCAATATATATTAAATCTCAATTACTTAATACTCGTTATACTCATATTATAAACTAATTTAAGTCATCTAAACCTCGTTAATATGTCAACTAATCATGAACAATGTATGTGTGAAAATGAAAATCATTACAATGACTATTTTACCCTTATATTCGAAGATCATAGTTTACAAAAAGTACCAATTTCTTTTTTCCTTATTTTCTTCTAACATAAAATATTTTCTTAAAAATAGTTTATCTATTTCAAAATTATTATTTTGTATCATATTAATGGTTTGAAAGTTTAATAAAGTTGGTGAATTAGGGGACTGATCTACTACTGGTTCTGCTAAATTTACTCTACTATTAGTCTTTACTTCTTCTAATTTAACAAAAGGTTCCCTAAAATGTCTTGAACTACTGGAATAAGAGAATGATGATCTAACTTATTGTATGTCAGAATAATTTGTTAAGGTTTCAACTACTTATGAAAGTTCTTTTTGTACTAAATTTCTAGAAGGCTGGGGATTTTCTATTTTTCAAATTTCTGGAACTGTAATTTCATTCTATTATAGTAATTTTAGAGTATATGTTGATGTAAGAGTGTTTTCATTTTTTGTTTCTATGGATAATATAGTAGTTTCTCCTTTATGGTTTTGTAATAAACACCTAGGATTAAATTATGAAGTTGTATATTTAAAATAAATTTTGCATAATAATAAATATCCATATCTATATTGTTGAAATTTAACTTCTGATAAATGAATATTTAAAACTAAGGTATCTAAAATGGTTGGATCATGCAAACTAACTTAAAAATTATGGGCACAATTAAAATAAACTGCACTATTGTATAAATTTGATTGAACTACTGCTAAAAGTAAAATTTTAAATTTAAGTAATGTTTTATCTCTAAGTAACATCAATATTGGAGAGTCTAAACCTATTATGGATAACGGTTTTATGGTTGTTTGAATAAGTCCAAAGTGTATATAATTAAACATATATATATATATATATATATTGTATATTTGGCTAAGGCTAATGAATTGGGTAACTTAACTTCTTCAAATTCATTTTGTAAAGATAAAATTTCTTCATGTTATTTAATTGAGTAAGCAGTCTTAAAATCAAAAGTACCTATTTCGTAAATACTATTGGGTAAAATAGAAGGTAACCTATTTCCTACAATTGTTTGACAGAAATTACTTATTTTTGACATTATTTCTCTAAATCATATCGTCTTAGATGACTCTTTGGTCTTAGAACCAAACATTTTTTTTCATTGATGATGTCATTTCTTAAGTCTATTACTATTTATAAATCTTAAAACACAATAATTCTCAAGTTCAGATTTGTTGGTGATATTAGGAATATTATTGTTCACATATTTTTATTAGATATTATAGAGAAAATAGAAGACTCAGATATTAAAAGAGAATATTTATTAAAATTAAAATATATAATTACTCAAGAACAACATACTAGTAATTAATAATCTTTTAGTTTAAATAAAATATTTAAAAATATCATACTCAAAGTCTTTTTAAGCAAGTTATTGTAGGAGAATTACAAAAAAAAATTAAAATTCTTAAAGGTCGAATTAGAGAACTTAATCAAAAGGTACATGAACAACAAATACAGTAATTACAAATGGATGTTAGATTAAAAAATTCAAAAGGAAAAACAATTATTCAAGAAAATGAAACTATTAGTTAATAAAAAAGTCAGGAAAATACTACAAAAGATTATATTCAAATTATAGAAAAAAATAATTTTAAAAAAATGGTATATTAGAATATATTTATATATAGAAAATAGTTTTTACTTAAATACGGTTGCATTAATAAATTCAGAAGCAGATCAAAATTGTATTAGAAAAGGTTTAATTCCTACTCAATATTATGAAAAATTAAGTGGCACAAATAGTTCTAGTTGAATGTTAAATATAAATTATCCAAGGTCTAAATTTATAATCAAAATTATTGTTTTAAGAATAGTTTCGTATTAGTAAAAAACCTAAGTCAAAATATTATTCTAGGTACACATTTTCTTACCCAAATATATTCCTTTAAAGTATATAAAATAGGAATTCACACTAGCCTATAAACACATTAATCGCTTTTGAATTCTTGTCACCAATTAATAATAAAAAGATATCATTATTCTAATAAAATACTATTATTACTCAATAGATAAATTTGATAAAAAATAAAGAAAGTCATATAAAGTTTTTACAAAAAGAAATACAGTATAAAAATATAGATAAACAACTATAGAATCTCATTATTAGAAAAATTTTGAAGATATCCAAAAACTTTTTGATAAAAAAAATATACTCGAACTTACTTAATGCATTTTGAGATAAAAAAAAGACATATAGTCCACTAACCATATAAAGAAAACTCTAATGAAAGACATATATCAACCAAAGTTAGACCTATTCAAATGAATCATGATATATTAGAATATTGTAAAAAAGAAATTTAGCATTCTATGTAAACAAACACTCTGAAAAAAAAATGAGCACCTAGATTGGTAATCAATTATAAGCCTCTCAATGATGTGTTATAATGAATTATGTATTCAATTCCCAATAAAAAAGATTAACTCAAAAGATTTAATGACTCAATAATATTTTCAAAATTTGATATGAAAAGTAAATTTTGACAAATACATATAACTAAAGAAGATAGATATAAGACAGATTTTACAGTGTCATTTGGTCATTACGAATGGAATGTAATGTTATTTGGTCTTAAGAATGCTCCTTCATAATTTCAAAACATTATGAATGACATATTAAATTTTTATTCAAATTTTACTATAATTTATATAGATGATGTCTTAGTATTCTCAAAATCCATAAATCAACATTTTAAACATTTATAAACTTTTCTACACATAGCTAAGAAAAATAGGTTAGTAGTATCAGTCTCTAAGATGAAATTATTCTAAACTAAAATTAGAATTTTAGGCGATGAAATTTATCAAGGTACTATTAAACCAATAGATAGATCTATAGAATTTGCTAATAAATTTTTAGATGAAATTAGAAAGAAAACTCAATTACAAAAATTTTTAGGATCATTTAATTATATAGAAGAATTATTTCTTAATCTTAAACAAATTTGTGAACATTTATTCAAAATATTACAAAAGAATTCTCCACCATGAAGAGAAGAACATACTCAAGCAATTAAGATGTTAAAACAGAAAGTCAAGTTTTTTCCTTAATTATTTCAAACCCTAGTGCATTTATGATAGTAGAAACAGATATCTCAGACATATATTATGGATGAATACTTAAACAAAAGTTACAAGATTATAAGAATGAACTAATAGTTAGATATCATTCGGGCATAAGGCTCGGTGCCCAAAAGAATTATTCAACTATTAAGAAAGAAATTTTATCAATTGTTTTATGTATTATGAAATTTCAAGATGATTTATTCAACAAAACATTTTTACTAAGAATAAACTGCAAATCTGTAAAAGATATTCTTCAAAAAGATGTTAAAAATTTTGTTTCTAAACAGATTTTTGCTAGACGGCATACTATTTTTTCTATTTTTGATTTCCAAATTGAGTTTAGAAAGGGGAATGATAATTATCTCATTGACTATCTCACACGAAAATATCTTCAAGGAAAAAGTAAGCTGAGTAATAAACACCAAACACTTTGTATTCAACAAGCTTCACAAGAGTCATGTCAGACAAAAAGTTATGAGAGCTATAGATTATAAAATGAATATTTAAACTTCTATCAATGTACAGGTTGCTGTAATATACCAATATCCAATTCTTATACAGTTTTAGCATATTTTCCTCCTATAACATTTAGTCAAGTTGTTAAAACTAAATCACCTACTTAAACTGAGTCGTCTACTCAAAAAAAGCTGAGTCATCTATTCATCCCTCTTCTTCTATTCATAAATTCCTTTATACACCAAAACCACAAAGAATTCATATACAAATTACTCCTTATTGCAAACTTGTTAACCTTAATGAATTTAAACAGTTTACCAAAATATTATTCCTACCTTAATGTCGGTATATCACTGATAACTTAAACAAAAATAGAACATTTTATGAACTTATCCTGATTGATTCAAATTCTATAGAAATTACTCATCACAAATCTCCCAAAAATCCTAGTGAAATTGACTATTAAGTTGTAAAATAAAGAAAATTAAAATGTCAGAAACTTTCGAGTTATGTATTTATAGACAAACATATCCCATTTACTTTAAATAGTTATAATTTTATTAATTATCAAAAAACTTGGTTCAATATGTTCTATCTAAAAACATTTGACAATTTATGGTTTATTTTTTTTATACTCAATATCCTAAAAACATATTATCTTGGTTTGTTGAATTGTAATATTACTTTGAACCTACTTCAATTAATTTAAATTTTTATCCAAAAAAATATTCCAATTATTTTTTTCATATTATTGAAAATATGTTGGAGTACTAAATGTGTAAGAACGACGAATGAAATGATCATTGATTTTTTTCTTTTTCTTTTCTTACGGTTTTTTGGGAACCAAACACATTAAACAAAAAAATCATGCTATAAAAGAATGCAAGTTTAATAGAAATTAAACAATTACGAGAGAGAACTGACCCCAGAAACCCATTTTTTCTTGGTGAAAATTGGTTCAGGGAATTATGTGAAATTGACAGCTTCTCTAAAACCCTAGATGACTTCTTGCTTTGGCTGATAAACCCTAATCTAAGGTAGGTTTTATTTCGGTGCATCTTGTAACATGGAAAATGCATGTTACCATGGAAAATGCATGTTACCATGGTCATTATACAACATGTGTCACAACTCTCAACACCCTAACACATAGAACTTTCCAGATAGCGTCTTGAAGCTTCTTGACAATTCATCTCTTGGGTATTTTCCTTCTTTTCATGCTAAGAATTTTTCCCTTCAAAAGTGTACGGTGAATATATAATTTTACTATAAATGTTTCGAATTAAAAATTTATAAATCTACATATTATAATGCCTATAAAATTTCTTATCAGCAAGTAAAATTTGAAATATTTTCAAAATAATGTGAAAAAATATTTAATTAAATGAAAAAAATACTAATTAAAAGTGTTTACTGCAATTAGCAACAACGTACCATTTTATTTATATTATAAAAAGAATAACATTTTAAGCTATTGTTTTAATTTGAAATAGTAATGATTCATTTTAAACTAATAATTAAATATAAAATTTGATCATACAGTAAAAATTAAATAAATTATTTATACGGAAACGTGTCTAACCTACTAAAGAGATATAAGAATATTT
>JAXCLQ010047814.1:0-19827 GCA_035584115.1 Cedrela odorata | reverse complement strand
TTGTTTAACCCGATTGTAAATGTTTTGATCATAAATAATCAATGTTTGTTAATGATTCCATGGATGAGAGTAAATGATTTGTAAACTATGATACAAACTTTTGATAAAGGAAAGTCTTACAGACTCTCTTATTGCAATCTAGGTATATAAAGTGCATTATGATAGTTTATGGCGATTGTCACGAGTGAACCCTAGGTTTAGGGCTTGAAAATTTTTATTCATGTAAATGATTACTATTTAAGTCCTACTCACTTGAGAATCAGATCAAACCACAAATAGCACCCACTAACCTTAAGTCACCTTGAAGATGTGAATACAGGAAGTTTATGGCATGTCACCTTGGTTCCGATTAATATTTTGTCCTCATAAAAAATGCTCCTCATCTCATCCAAACTTGTATCTAGCTAATTAAGGCAAACTAGTTTGTCTATATATGACTTATGGTTAGAATAAACTTTTAAATGAACTACACTTTTAATTTTATTAAGGGAATGAGCTTAAACTAACAGAATCCTAAAGGAATTATGTCTAAGTTTTTTTTTTTTTTTATTGAAAAACAACTTTATCAAATTGAACAAGAGTCAAACTTCTACAACAAGGAAATAATGCATGAAACTATAAATAGATACATCTTATTTGTGTTCATCTTGTAGGTAAATGATCTAAGCAAGCATAAATCCACATTAGTAGATTTATTATGGCAAAAAAAATAAATCATGTGTTAACATCTGGAAAATCAGGAATCAACATATTTTTTTATACGACTCTTCTATGAATTTATTGTATGTAAATTTACTAGTGAGAAAGACTATACAAATAAAATATGTAATATAAAAAAGCGAAAAAACAATAGACACAATATATTGATATCATATTTTTGATATGATACCAAATTTCCAACCAAACAACATTAAGACATTTTGTCAACATTTAGATAAGTGTTTATTTTTGATAAAATGTCACTACCAATGTTTTTTTACTACAATAATATAATGTATATAAATTTTTATACAAATTTATTCATATAAATTGATATGACTGTATTAAATCATTACTACATGCTTTAGAATTAGTTTTTACCTTTCAATAAAATGTCACACTATTGATTTTTAATATTAGTCACATTTATGTTTTAATAAAATATTTTATTATAAAATATTTATAATTTAATTTATTATTAAAAATAATGTAACATAAATAAATATAATAATATTATTTTTATACCCTATTTAGCATACACTTATTTAACTCATAATTATCCTACTTTAAATCCTAAAACTTTCCTCTTTTAACATAAAAAACAGTGGCAACGAGTAAGTGTTAGTAAGATTCATCTGATCTGATCGTCTCTTTTAATTATTTTAGCGTTTGTCTTTCTCTTTTGTCTTCTCCACTATTATGAAAACTCCATTACCACTAAATTATTGAACAAAATCTTAGTAACAACAAACAATATAAATAAAGAAGGATAATTCTAAAATTATTTTAGGTCAAACAATCAATATTAAAAGTATCCCATTAATTTAAGATTGGAAAAAAAATAACATTAAATAGAGACATTTGCCTTTTATTTTTCATAACAATTACAACATTTAATAACGTTTGGAATCCATTGATTAAAAAATGATCAACATATATTATTAATCTTATTATTTTATAAAATTCAAGGACCTATAGGTTAACACTTAATACCCCATTTTAGATTCATTTACTTTCTAGTCAACTTTAGAAAGTAACACCACGTAAATAAGTTTTCAAGCATGAATGTAATCGAAAGTACAAAATGTTCAAAGTTTCATGCTGTCATTAAAGGCTAAGGCACTGCTTATATATATCTATTTTGTAGAAATGTGGAGAGTGGCTTGTCTATAAAAATTTGTCCCATCCAATTACTTAGTTAAACTTAATTTGCTTAATTCAATGTCAAAATAGAATTAGATAATTAACAACTAACTAAATAATAGATTAAATGTTAATTAATTAGAGAATCCAATCTAGGAAAAACAAACATCTACAAGCTCAAATAAATAAATAATTAAACAATATAAAGTGTAACAGATCTAGGGTTGACTATTGTTTTGTCTCTAATATATACTCTAAAACCCTATTCTCCAGACATAGGGATAAAATGGTCATTTAATGATATTTATTATGACATGTGCATGACTCAAAAATTTAATTGACATATTATTGAGGTTTAGGAGAACTTAAATTGGCTTAATAAAATAATTAATATGAACTGAAAAAGGACCAAACTACAAAGTTTCTGGGACTAAATTGCAAGATTTTCAAACAGTGAACACCAAGTTACTATAGCGGGGTATTGTAGCATGTCACTGTAACACCGATCGACTAGTTGTAGAAAATAGCCACCCGACAGAATGCGTGTTTGGGATCTGTAGCAACCGGTTGACCAGCAATGAGTATGTTTGACGGACACTATAGCGCACTATAGTAGTTACTATAGTAATAAGTCGACTAGTTGAAGGAAGTGGTCAACCGATTTGCTGCAACATTTTGGTTTTATCGGGAATTTTCAACGTTTTTTAGAGTATTTTGATACTTTTACTCTTTTTCTATATATACCCGTAGGCTCCAATAGTCCCTTATGCTTCTCTCATTTGTTACAAATACAAAAAATGACTCTCTCTCACTTTCTAAAATTGTTTTCTCCTCCTTCTCTATTTCTCTTTAAATTCTCGAATTTCTTCCAATTAATTTCGAAATTTTCAATACCAAACAACTACCTGATGTCACTTCATCTATTTAGAACCAATTTTGGGCAAAAAAAAGCGAGATTGAGCGAAGATGAAATTTAGGGCTTTTTCGTTTAAACGACAATTCGAGATTCTTAAGGGCCTCTACGGAGTACCGATAAGTCTAATTACTAATTATAGACTTGATTTCATGATTTTACAACATTTGGAATTTAGATTTTACTGTTCATCCATAACTTTTGTCTAAATTCACATAGGAAATCTAGAATTTATGTTAATTTGGATGAATTTGAGATATATACTGATGGTATATGCGTTAAATATTGCTTAGAATGTGTATTCGTTTTAGATAAAAACATGAATTTGAGAATTTCATTGATTTATGCATAGAAATTGTTAATAATATTAAATTGGTGTTAGATTAAATATTGTGACGATTATACATATGATAATATGAGTTTATTGTGCATAATTGATGGACCAATATGTGAATTACTATTGGATTTCATGTAGATTTTAGTATTCGATCAAAATCAAAATTTGATGTAAAAAAAAGTAAATGAGAGTAAGACGACCATGGGAATTAATTGTTGGAAATCGAATAAATGGCATTCAAAAGTTAAGTTTTTGGATATGTATAAAACTAAAAGGGTTTTTAGTTATTTTATCCACGAATATTACATTTTTCGCATTATGTTGATTATATGAATAATAGAATTCATGATACTGCACATATAGTATTAGGCTACAAGGATCTAAGTGAAGGATTGAGTAAGTATGAGGATTGTTAGTGGGAGTGATTACCCTCCCTATACAGTGAGTAAATTTATACATACATAACTATGTAAATATAATTCATGTGATATTTATTTGTACACATGTATGTTGAACATGTGTTTTGTAAAGTTTGAATGAACTTTGAAATGAATGCTTTTCATGTATTTTATTGATATTGGGTAAATGTTATAAATGGTCTGCGGGTTTAAAATTGTTGGATATATATGCTGGACGGCCAAAGAGGCCTAGTTTAATTATGTGATTTATAATTGTTATTTGAAACTGAATTTGTATTTAAATAAGCGTGTATATTGGCCTATGGGCTAGGTTTTTTTACTGTATATACAGGACTGTAACCAATGGACAGACCTATGAGAGGTTGCAGAGGTTACTGGTGCCATATTGGGGCTGTATAAGGGAGGTTAAGCTATAATAAGCTCACTATGTGCCGATGCGCTGATGTGCAGTTATATAGAGACCCTATGGAAAGTCCTAATGCTTGATAGGGATCTCATGGACTTGACGGATATCGAGAACAGTCACTTTATTACCAAGTGACTACTCGGGGCCAACATCAATGAGACAGACATTATTTTTTCTAATTGCATGCTTTACAAAAAGTAAATGATTTTACAATATATAAGAAAAGATTTTCTGCTTTATAAGAATGCATTGCTTATGGTTTTGTGCATAATAAGCTAATTAATGGGTTTTGATGTTACCTTGGCCAAGGTAGCGATTGGGAAAGTATGGCCAACCCGTTTTGGATATTTAAAATGAAATGTAGACCAATAATATATTTTACAGTCAATTGTTGTACATAAACATGAATGCATATATATATATATATATATATTGAACATGAGAAATGTTTAAAATCCTAATATCTGTACTTGGAAATATGTGTGCATGTGTGTATATCTATATATGTATATATTTACTCACTGAGTATCGTTTTATACTCACTCCTCACAATTACAGTTTTCAAGTTAGGCGCGTTAGATCTCGCCGGGTTAGTGGCAACAGTAGGAAACCCGAGGCGATCTTGGTAGGTTTTTTCTTTCTTTGACTCACATTTGTAACTCGAGTCCAGTGGATATGAAATTTTCTGGGATATATATAAAGTGTTGTATTTTTACTAAATATTTGTGTGAGAATTTATTATTTTGTTTAACCCATATTTAAATGTGTTTTTAGAACGATAAATATATAAATCAAATATGCTATGGATGAATTGATCACGAAGATCAATTTTTTGTTGTTGATAAACTCATGAGTGAGAGTTTGGTATATAAACTATTTTAATTTGAATTTTAAGATTCACAGGTAAGCCTTACAGATTCTCTTGATACATTTTGGACATAGAGAATGTATCAAGAGGATTTGTGGCGACTATCACAAGTGGATCCCAAGGTCGGGGCATGACAATTCTAGTGGTATCAGAACCCGTGGTTTAAAAACAAAAGTTTACAAAGGTTTTGAAAACAATTTAAAAATTTTAAAACAGGTTGAACATGATTTTGAAAATAAATTGATTTTTAAATTTATCTAATGGACATTAAGTGAGTCAAGTAGTAGATAAGTATTTGCTGCTGTGAAGCATGTATGATCAAATTTAGTTATTTACCAAGTAAGTGAAGAGGCATACTTCCTCTACATATAGAGGAGGAAGGGGTAAACCACAGGGATAACGGTCCTTGATACCGAATAAGGGTTTCTTGGCGATAATTCATTAAAATTGTTCAGATTATATGACCTTATTTATTTTCTCATAAATATATATTGCCATCCCAATGTATATTCGAAAATAATGTATTGATTTGATTAAGTTTGAATCACGGCAAAAATCGAACTAGTTTTGATTTTGGGTAGGCCGAGTTTGTGTGAAGAAATTGGAAGCATTTACATCCTTATTTTATGGTTATTTCATTACGAAATAATATTGTCCAGAGGTAGACTGAGAAATGATGAAATACAGCAAGATGTAGGGATAAATTGGAAGGTGACTACACCCCCTATAGAATAAGTGAGGGGTAATAATAATACAAATGATAAGGATATGAGATGATGTTAGGTATGCATCAGAACCTAAAAGAGAATTCATTCTACTTGGCTTATTGTACAAATCAAGATTTAGTATTAAAGTTGAAATAAGATTTTGAGGGTTTTTAAAAGAAGTATAATGAAGAAGAGAAAATTACATATTTATGGGTCGTCTGTCTTAGTTAGCTTAGTAAGAAATGAAAATGTTGTTGTTTTAAAGAGTAGTATATGTAAATGACATATGGGTAGATAAGTAATATCGAAAAGAATTGTTCAAGATTAGGACGACATAAGTTGATCGGGCATTTCACTTAAAGTGTACTAAAGAACCAATCTAGGGTTCAGACTAGAGTATTGCTTGGAAACAGGAAACAAGTTCAAGCAAATCTTGATGTGACCACAAGTATGGTGTTGATCTTGGGTAAACTCACATACATTATTATAAACCCTGTATCTAATAGGTCTTTCATTAATATATATACCATTGGAGTACGAATTGCTTAGCAAAAATCATGTTTAGACATTTTGGGGTTATAGTTGGAAATATTTCCTTGGAGGCAAATAATATTATTCTAAAGATCTGAGAATTTAATGATATACTAAGAATGGAATTGTTATTTTAAAAGTTGGGTTATGGTTGGCATGTTATTTTAGAGGAATCGACTAGAGTATTCTTCCATTATAAATGAGTTCTAAATGTATTTTTAGATGAGTTGCCTAGGATACCTCTGGAACAAGATTTCAAATTTTGGTATGCCTCTATACTGTATCGCACTAGTAAAGCTCAAGGAGCTCAAGGTTTAGTTGTAAGAAATGATTAATGAGGGTTTCAATAGACTAAACATTTTACCTTGGGGTATACATGTTTGTTTGTAAAGAATAAAAATAGTACATTGTGGTGTGTGTTAATTACCGTCATAAGGTAACTATCAGGAATAGATACTCGATACCCTGTATAGGCTATTTCTTTGATCAATTGCAAGTAGCGACTATATTTTCTAAGATCGGTTTGAGATATAGGTGTTATTAGTCAAGGATTTAGGAGAATAATATTTATAAGACTCCCTTCAAAATAAGATGGGAGCATTGTGAGTTTTTCTAGTATGATAAGTGTATTAATTAAGGATATTAATTTGGTAAAAGATTGAGAAACATATATGTTTTTCAGATGATATTTCATAAGATATAAAATATAAGTAAAATCAAATCTCAGTGTTATGACTTCGAGTGATTTTATTGTGTAAGATTTGATATGCATACTTATATAATGAGATAATTAAAAGAGTGAAAAATTGAAGTTTTAGTTAATATCATTTTCATAAACATCATGATAATTATTCAAGAGTTGGGTTATGTAAGAATGTTATTGAAATTTATCATTATTATTATTATTATTATTATTATTATTATTATCATCATCATTGATGCAATCTTGAGATATTATGGGATCCTATAAAAGACTTATTAATTGATTTTACATAATGTACTGATGTTCATATTAGTTGACATGGTTTTATGATTGGATGACTTTCTTTTCCAGTTGTTTATGGTGACATGAATTAATTTCATAGATATATGTATGTACAATTGTGGAAAATTATGGGATTGTTTTCAAGTATTTGAGTTATGGAGTATATTAAGATGTTAGAAAAATTTTGAAGTGGATTATATTAAATTGCAGGTTGGTTTATCCAAATTATAGGGGAGACTCTACCAAAATTTTCTTGGCAAGATGTTAATAGATTGTATACTTGATATATATTGAAGATATACTAGTATTGATTTAATGATGATTATAAAAACTTGTTGTAGCGATCGATGAAATTTTTACATTCAGTTTTATAAAGTTTTTATATTGGAAACATTATGATTATTACTTGTGTTGGAGATGAGTGAAGGTATTTATAAGGATTTTTAAGGTGATAATATATATATATATATATTTATATTCATAGTTAAAATGATAATGCAATTTGATAGTGAGTATTTGTATCAAGTTTGGGAAATATTTAAGGAGTTGCTAAGGAAATGTCCACATCACGGTCTTCCTAATTGACTGCTTATGGAGACTTTTTATAATAGATTAACCCATTCAGTTAGGATTACAATAAGCATAGCTACAAGAGATGCTTTAATTGGTCAAACAAGCAGAAGAGGCATTACGTTGTTAGAAGAAATAACTTACAATAATTTTTATTAGTCAAATGAAAGAGGTATGACAAAGAAAATTCCAAGTATATATGATCTAGATGGCATAAGTTTGGTCAATGCCAAGGTTAATTCCTTGGCAGAAATGTTTGATAAGTACAAGCAATTGAGAAGTTATTTAATACAATGTCATAGAGATTTTAGAAATTGGAATAAAGGGTTGACCATATTACAAATTCGAATAGAAATATGGGGATGCAAATAAGACAATTAGCCAATTTAATAAATTCTCGTGGATATGGAAATTTACCTTGTAAGACAGAAGTCAAATCTAAATAGAGAATTGCAAGGCTATCCCTTTGAGAAGTGGTAAGTAACTTGATGAGGTAAGTGGTGAAATTGAGGTTAAAGAGACTAAGGTGTGTGATGAAATAATTCGAGTTGTGGGGGAGGCAAATTTCCCTTAAGGGAAGGAATAAATACCTCGGTAGCCAAGACGAGAGACCTCAGAGGGGTGAGGGACAGATTCTTGTTCAGTGGGCCTGTGAGGGGCACTGGGTTGTAACGCGGTAACTTGGTAGTCTAGACTTGGATTGGTAGGGAACCGGGGGTAATCAGGTCGAGGGCCAGGGCATTACATCATATGTTTAGAATGAATGTTATATATGAGTTGATCAGTGAGATTTCTAAGATTGAAATATTATAGAACCTCAATTGACATATTCAGTGAATATAGTGATAAATTAAGATGAAAATCTAGAGGTTGCAACATATGTAGATATGTAGAAGGCTGGATATTCCAAACTAAAGTGGAGAGGTATGAATTTTGAAAATTTGGCAAAGGTAAGCCATTACCTCTTCCTTTTGATATACAAGCACCAGTAGCATTAGTGGATTTCATGAATTCTGTCTTATACCCTTATTTGGATAAGTTTGACCAAAATAATTGTTGATTCTGGTGTACCCTCAAAATAATGAGGGAACATGCTAAATACTATAGAGTTAAATTTGAGGTAGTGGAAATGGTTTGAGTTAATTAAGAATTTTGACCTGATTATCAAGCACCGTTTAAGGAATATTAAAGAAGTGATAGATGCTTCGAATATGAAATCTTATGATATTTTAACATGTGTTTGTTGAGCAGCATACATGCCTCTGTTGGTAGAATTAAAGCTTTGTTTGTAACCTTAAGATATAATGATTTCGGAGCCTTGGTGGTTAAATTGCTGTAAGACCACGTTGGTGGATCAAATTAATAAAAAATAGATGTAAAATAATAGTTAACCAAAATATGAAATAGGTACGCATGATAGAATTGTACGGCTGCTATAATATGCATCTGTTGTTGATTGAAGTTATATAAAATAATAGTTGTTAAGCTAGTATTAGCATACTTGGCAATAAACATTTTAGAAAGTAATAAACACTCTCATGTCAGGGTTTTAGACAGTATCACCTTGGAAATGGGTGATTTATTTTTAGAATTAAGAAAAGTTGTATCCTTGGTTTAACTGAGCAGTACGGAATAGTGGAATGTGTAAACACAGTAGCCTACTAATTGAAATTGCCATCATACTTGGTAATAAATCATAAAGTGTTCCATGATTCGAGGTTAAAGAAGTACATGTCGGATCTTTAGTGTATTTCATAGAAACCTCAAGTAAAGTTTAGAGGGGGTCTAAATTATAAGGTTTATTCAATGAAAATAGTTGATTGGCAGTATCGGGTTTTGAAGAGTAAGACCGTTTCTAAGATAAAAGCTGTGTGTGGTGGTCAGCAAATATTGAGGGCATAACTTGAGAGACTAGTAATATCTGTACCTTATTTAATAAACCTATTTGTTATGTGAAATTTTGAGGACAAAATTTTTCTAAGGTGGGTAGATCTGTGAAACCTTATTCTCCGAACGTAGAGGTAAAATGGTCATTTAATGATATTTATTATAATATGTGCATCACTCAAAAACTTAATTGATACATTATCGAAGTTTAGAAGAACTTAAGTTGGCTTAATGAAATAATTAATATGTACTTAGTAGTATTTTTTTAAAAAAAAACTAAAAAATGAACAAAACTACAAAGTTTCAAGAATTAAATCGCAAGATTTTCAAACAGTGAAAACTTAGTTACTATAGCACATACTGTAGCATATCACTATAACACCGGTTGATCGGTTGTAGAAAACGATCGACTGGCAAAATGCGTGTTGGGGTTCTGTAGCAACCGGTTGATCGGTTGGAGAAATTGGTCGGCCAGCAATGAGTATGTTTGACGGACACTATAGCACTGTAGTGTTGTATCACACTGTAGTAGTATTATAATGTGCTGTAGTAGTTACTGTAGCAATCTAGTCGACCGGTTCGCTAAAAAATTTTAATTTTTTTAAAAATTTTCAAGGGTTTTGAGGATATTTTGGTCTTTTTACCCTTTTTCAATATATATCCATTGCCTCCAATAGTCCCTTATGCTTCTCTCATTTGTTACAAACACAAAAATTGACTCTTTCTCCTTTTTAAAATCGTTTTCTCCTCCATCTCCATTTCTCTTCAAATTTTTGAATTTTTTCCAATTAATTTCTAAATTTCCATTACCAAACAACTACCCAATGTCTCTTCTTCAATTTAAAACCAATTTTGGGCAAAAAGGAGCGAGATTGAGTGAAAACAAAATTTGGGTTTCAAGACAAATTTGGAGCTTTTTAGTTTAAATGACGATTTGAGATTTCTAAAGGCTTCTATGGAGTACTGGTAAGTCTAATTACTCATTATAGACTTGATTTCATGATTTTACAACATTTGGAATTTAAGTTTTACTGTTCATCTAAAATTTTCATACAAATTCGTGAAGGAAATCTAGAATTTATGTTAATTTGGGTGAATTGGAGATGTATAGTGATGTTATATGCGTTAAATGTTGCTTAGAATATGTATTCGTTTTAGATGGAAATATGAATTTGAGGATTTCATTTATTTATGCATAGAAATTGTTAATAATGTTAAATTAAGTATTGTGACGATTATAAATGTGATAATATGAGTTTATTGTGCATAATTGATGGACCAACATGTGAATTGCTATTGGATTTCTTGTGGATTTTAGTATTCGATGAATACCAAAATTTGATATAAAAAAAGTAAATGAGAGTTAGACGGCCATGGGAATTTATTGTTAGAAATCGGATAAATGGCCTCCGGTAATTAAGTCTTGGGATATGTATAAAAGTAAAAGGGATTTTTAGTCATTTTATCCACGAATATTACATTCTATGCATTATGTTGATTATATGAATAATAGAATTCATGAGACTATACATATATGGTATTAGGCTACGAGGATTCGAGTGAAGAACTGAATAGGCGCGAGGAATGTTAGTAGCAGTGGTTACACTTCCTATACAGTGAATAAATTTATACATATATAACTATGTAAATAGAATGCGTGTGATATTTATATGTACACTTGCATGTTGAACATGTGTTTTGAAAGGTTAGAATGAAATTTGAAATGAATGTTTTTTCATGTATTTTATTTATATTGGGTAAATGTTATAAATGGTCTAAGGGTTTGAAATTGTTAGATATACATGTCAGTTGGCCAGAAAGGCCTGGTTCAATTATGTGATTTATAATTGTTATTTGAAACTGAATTTGTGTTTAAATGAGCATGTATATTGGTGATAAGACTGTTAAAGCCGGTTATTAATATATGGCCTGTGGGCCAGTGTCACGCTCCGACCCTAACAAACCTTCCTGATACACCCTCCTGATATAACCTCCATATCCATGATATATCAAGAGAGCTTGTAAGGATTTCTTGTAACTTAAAATCCTGAAAACAGTTAATAAAATATTATTCCCATCCAAGGGATTATTATCAAAGAAATGATCTCCGTGATCAATTTATCCACAACACAAAATCAATATTTAAAATATTATAATCTTGAGAATCATCTCCAGTCGGGTTTGAACATATATGAATAATTACATAAACATTTAATTTTCAAATACATTACAAAATCCAAATAGACATATCTAGTAAATCATATCCAGTGAACTCAAGGTACATATATAAGTCAAGAGAAGCTTACCTAGAACGTTGAAGGCTCTCTATGGCTACCACTAGCCCAGCAAGTAATAAAGCACCTAACCTGAAAGCTGTAATGGTAAGTAATGAGTATACAACTATACTCAGCGAGTAAATAAAGTACATATATATATATATACATACATGCACACGCATTTCCAAATAAAGATATTGGGATTTTATTTACATCATGCTCTCAAGTACATATATATTTTCACAAAATCAAATCATGAGAAAATAATTCAATAATTTGCAAATAGTTTCAAATATCCATACCAAGCTGGCCATACTTCCTCGATCGCTACCTTGGTCGAGGTAACGTAAAAACCATCAATGAGTCTTTCATGCACAAAACCATATGCAATGCATTCTTTATAAAATAGGAAATCAAATCTAATATTTTACAAAAATTATTTTATTAAGGTAAAATATGAATTATAAAACACCGCCTATCTCACTGATGTTAGTCTCGAGTAGTCGCTTGGTGACACAAGCGACTGTTCTCCTCATATCTGTCAAATCCAAGATAACCCTATCAAGCTGCCAGGACTTTTCATAAGATATCTATATAAATGTGCATTTACTCGTTCGGCACACAATGGGCTTGCCATAGACATTCTCTCTTATACCAGCCCTACTGCGGCTCCACTCACATATGCAGCCTCTCAATAGGTCCATCCATAAGTTACCTCCCTATATATATAGTTAAATAACAGGCCTATTGGCCATATATTAGGCCCACTAGCCATAAATCAATATCGGACCTTATCAGACACATCACCAATATACATGTATTAAAACAAAATTATTTAGAATTAATGATTTTAAAACATATAATCAAATCCTGGTCTTCTCAACTATTTCAGCATGTATATAACATAACATTTAAAAGCAGACCAAGTAATCAAATTAACCCAATATCATGCACTTCACATAAAAAAATTTTATTTCAAATTTCTATTAATAGTAAAACCGCTTGTTTATCACATAAACAATACATATATATATATATATATAACACATATATATTAATATAATATTCATGTATGCATAAATTTACTTACAACAATAGGAAGGTAACCACTCTTAGTACGGATCCTCGCGCCTACTAGATCCTTCTCCCGAGTTCTCAGTGCCTAAATAACATATGTTGAATACTATCAATATTCAATTTCATTCACTTGTATTAACCTTTAATTTGATGCATGTATGCACGATAGGTATTAGTCGTATAAATATACCTATGAACTATTTTGATGTTTTAACCTTAAGAATGACCTTAATCAATTTAGCCTTAATAATCATGTTATAGAACTCAAAAAGAGCTTTCCGTTGATATCTTATACTTCTCCTAACTCTTTCTGAATCCAAAGTTATGACCTCTTAAATTTTGACACTTAATTTTGCTCGATTCTAGAGCATTATGTTCTGATTAGGGACAATCAACTTAGCTCAGTATCATTGTGCTCAGTATAGGTTTAATTATAGAACTCGGAAAGAGCTTCCATTGATACCTTGTACATCCCCTAGCTTCTTCTAAATCCAAAGTTATGACCTCTAGAAGTTTGACGCTCAATTTTACTCAGTTCAAGAGCATTGGTCTCGAATTGGGGACAATCAGCATGATTGGGACCAATGTGATTAAAATAGGATATCAAGTTATAGATCTCAGAAAGAGCTTTCCATTGATACCTTATACGTCCCCTAACTCTTTTTGGATCTAAAGTTATGACTTCTAGAAATTTGACACTCAATTTTGCTCGGTTTAAGAGAATTGATCTCGGATTGGGGATAATCAACTTGGCTCAACACCATTGTGCTTGGCATAGGGCATGTTATAGATCTCAGAAAGAGCTTTCCATTGATACCTTGTACGTTTCCTAACTCCTTCTAGATTTAAAGTTATGACCTCTAGAAATTTGACACTCAATTTTGCTTGGTTCAGGAGCATTAGTCTCAGATTAGGGAAAATCAGCTTGGCTTGGCACCATTGTGCTTAACAAAGAACATAAATTATAGATCTTAGAAAGAGCTTTCTTTTGATACCTTATACGTCCCCTAACTCCTTCTAGATCTTAAGTTATGACCTCTAGAAGTTTGACACTTAATTTTGCTTGGTTCAGGAGTATTGGTCTCTGATTGGGGATAGTTAGCTTGATTTAGTACCATTGTGCTTGGCATAGGATATCTTGGAAAGAGCTTTCCATTGATACCTTGTACGTTCCCTAACTCCTTCTAGATCTAAAGTTATGACGTATAGAAATTTGACATTCATTTTAGCTTGGTTCAGGAGCATTAGTCTCGAATTAAGGACAATCAGCTTGGCTCAGCATCATTGTGCCCAGAACAGGGCAACAACTTATATAGCTCGAAAAGAGCTTTCAATTGATACCTTGTACGTCATTTAGCTCTCTTTAGATCTAAAGATATGATCACTAAAAGTTTGACACATAATTCAGCTCAATTCAAGAGTATTGTGTTCAACTCAAGTATTGAGCTCAGCCTCGAAAGTATTGTGCTCAACTTAGGTATTAAGCTCGACCTTAGAAGCATTGTACTCTGCTCAGAGATGGAGCTCGAGGTTAGACATTGAGCTTAGATTTAGTCGTATAAGTACTCGTTCTAAAGGGTTTTCTGTGTAGAATATTTGTCTTTAATAAGATTTTTCTAAACATGTATTTGTTTTCTAGAAACTGAGGATAACCATTGGAAGGTCCAATTTGTCCGAATTATTTCCTTTCTCATCCTAACCAATTCCATCCTTAATCCATTTATGTACTAACTTAAATCTTTAAATCTAGTTTCAACACTTCAAACATAACCATTCAAGGAATTTATTCGTGTTCTGATGCTCAAATCGAAATTTTAACTCATGCACAATAAATCCATTTTAATATTTACACCTAAATTAACTTTAAACTTAAAGATGGGTGTAATACTTACCAAAACTCAAGAGAAATCCTTTGATGTGCTTGAAATTCTTAGACTTCAAGAATCTCCCAAATTGACTTCAAATCTAACTTTCTTCCTTGCTCCTCTTTGCCTTCTCTAGTTCAAAATTGATACTAAATCAAATTATGGATGATAAGAAATCATTTGGCAACGAAAATTTGAAAGACAATTGGACTAAATTTGAAGTGATTTGGCCAAGGTTGAGAGAAAAATGGAGAAAACAAGTTTTTAAGAAAGAAGAAAAATGAAAGTTGAATACACACGGGAAAGAATAGTAATTTCTTTTATTTTGAAATGCAAAATATCGTTGAGACCACCTATTCTTTTAAAAATTCTGAAAAAAATTTAGAACTTTAAGAAACCTTCCTTTTTAGTCCTTATATTTACAAAACAAGATTTACAGCCAGGTTATTTACTGTATATACAGGGTTGTAACTAATAAACGGACCTATGAGAGGTCGTAGACATTACTAGTGCTACAGTGGGGCTGTATAAGGGAGGTTAAGCCATGGTAAACCCATTATGTGCCGGTGCGCTGATGCACAGTTATATAGAGACCTTATGGAAAGTCTTGGAGACTTTATAGGGATCTCATGGACTTGACGGATATCGAAGACAGTCACTTTATCACCAAGTGACTACTCGAAGCCAACATTAGTGAGACGAGCGTTATTTTTTCTAATTGCATGCTTTACGAGAAGTAAATAATTTTACAATGCATAAGAAATAATTTCCTGCTTTATAAGAATGCATTGCATATGGTTTTATGCATAACAGGCTCATTAATGGATTTTGACGTTACCTCGGCCAAGGTAACCATCAGGAAAGTATGGCCAGTCCGTTTTGGATATTTAAAATGAAATGTAGACCAATAATGTGTTTTACAGTCAATTGTTGTACATGAACTTGAATATATATATATATATATATTGAACATGAGAAATGTTGAAAATCTCAATATTTGTACTTGAAAATATGTGTTCATATGTGTATATGTATTTATTCACTAAGTATCATTGTATATTCACTCCTCACAATTATAGTTCAGGTTAGGCGCGTTAGATCTCGCCAGGATAGTAGTAGCAATAAGAAACCGAAGCCGCTCTTGGTAGGTTTTTTTTTTCTTGACTCACATTTGTGACTCGAATCCACTGGATGTGAAATTTTCTAGAATATATGTCAAGTGTTGTATTTTAACTAAATATTAATACTCTAAAAAATTTAAATCAATGGCATTTTAGTTATTTTATATACTAGGGGTAATTTTGTTATTTTATTAATTTATGTTAAGGTACTAAAAACTAAGATACTAACTTTGTATTATTGTTTAATTAGTTATTGGGAGTGATTTGATAATCATTTATAAAGTTTAGAAAATTTTCCCTTTAAGCTTTATATGCGCACCCCGACCTTCAAACGAAAACTGACGTTGATTGAAAAATTAGATTGATAAACTGTTTGTTTCTTCTGAAAGAGGACTCAATAAGGATCGATACGAATCAAATTTGAGTTAAATCTGAGGTCATATGAGAGAGAATTAAAGTCTAGAATATAGTATATGTGTAGGAAAATAACAATTGATATATTTACACTTTTATTTAATTTCTTTTAAAAAATACATTCAGGGGCAAATTAATAATTTACTCACATTTCAATTGATATTTTAGTAAGGCAAAAAATACACCTGGACATTCTTCTTCATCCCGTAACTTATCTTTTCTCCTTAGTTTTTAATTTTTTTTTCAATTTCCTTTTAATTACTCCATTTTCAATCGATTAAAGTTCCGTTTTTTACTGCTAATCACAGGTACACAACACGAGCTACATTCTAAGAACTTTGTTTGAGCGATTTGGTCGACAATTAAGCCGGAAGGAGAATAGTATTACTATTCATAATATGAAAATTTTCAAAATTACTTGTAAATCAGACGTCTTAGGGTTAAATTGACCCCTCAATATAATTCTTAACATCATTTCTATTGTATTTTTGCATTTTATGAAAATTACTATTCATGACAGAATTACTGTTCATCACGAAAAATTTTGCCGATTATACTTGTTTAGGCTAGAATTAAATTGATTAGTTGTTAAATTAGGTTAAATTAAATTTTGTTGGAAGATATAAATAGTAACAGTAGCGTTGCACTTAATTTGCATTTCAAAATAATGTGTTATCATGTAGAATTAGTTAATAATAGTGAATTAAGTATAATTGACACTTCGGTTACTAATCGTTAGATTCAAATTGTAGAAGAAAATAGTATTCAAAAAAGAGGAAAAACCTTGTTATATATTATCGTTGTAGTTAAATTTTAAGCATGTGTACTTCGATTATTACATTAATAATTAGTATAAATATATTACAGATACACTGAGGGAGAGGTCATCTAGTCAATAGTAATCCGATTTTTGTTCAGTTTTGGTAACACTTGTGAGTGGATTATTTTTACATGCTTTTCATTTCTTTAAAATTGTCTTATAAAATTTAGTGTTTAATGAAATAAGAAATAATTTATTTATAAATTGATTTACATTATACTTTATATGAAAAATAAGACTTACTTTAAGCTTTATATATATTGTTGTGGAAGAGTTGTTGAGATATTGATTTTGAGGCCAGGAGGCGGCCACTGTGTTTTGAATTGTATTCTATTTTTTATTTTCTGTATTTCTGATAATATGTTAGTCGTTATTTCAATTTTTACTTATCCTAGCCGGAAGAGATAAAGCGAAAAGTTTATGTGCTTTGAAAGCACATTCTGATTTGTGTTCTGTGGAGGTACCGATACATGTGAGAAGTAAAGGGCGAAGGGCGGTCTGATATCTAACCAGAAATCTGTTCACATCCATGTATATTATTCTGTTTTTATTTGACTATTTGAAATAATAACTCTGAAAATTATTATAATATATAATGGATGTCCTATTAGTATGATTTTTCTCTGAAATTGATTTTAACTTTAAACATATTTTATGTTGAAACTGAATTTAATTTATTTCAGTATCTACTCACTGAGTTTTCCCCAAAAACTTACCCCACAACAGTTTCCAATAATTGCCGGATTTCCTTGTAGGTGAGAATTCTAGGAGATATTTGTGAAGAATATTGAGATTCTAAGTTCTCCATACAGTCACTTAGGGGTTAGTATTTTTGTCTGTTTTTGTAAATTGGGCACGATGCCCAATTATGTATACACATTATGGGTGTCTTTTGTACATTCATGTGCATATTGACATTTGTGCATGTACTATTCTATATATAAGTATCGTGGTATATGTTTGACATGTTGTTGAAGGGCATGGAGCTCTTAATATATGTTTATGAAATCATGCATATGATTATATTTATCTGCATTATAAATTTACATGTTTAAATTTGTCTGAGACTTATAGGGGTATGATATCTCTACCTCTATACCATCACGACACCGATTTACTAGTGTGTGATAATGTTTGTGTAAGAATTTATTATTTTGTTCAACCCATATGTAAATGAGTTTTTAGAATGACAAATATATAAATCAAATATGTTATGAATGAATTAATCACGAAGATCAATTCTTTGTTGTTGATAATCTCGGGGGTGGGAGTTTGGTATATAAATTGTTTTAATTTGAATTTTAAGATTCACAAGCCTTACAAGCTCTCTTAATACATTCTGGATATAGAGGATATATCAAGAGGGTATATAACGATTGTCACAAGTGCACTCCAAAATTGAGACCAAAATTGAGACGTGACATATACATTATCACTATTCACATCTCTCAATTCTTTAAACAGGTTTGAATACTAAGATAAATCATATCAACAATTCCTTGCAGAAACATTTTAATCAAATGTGTTTTTTTAAATTATTTTTGTTGTTTTTTAAAAGCTATAAATGCATGCGTGGCAGGTTGCATGTTGAAAAAACAAGTTTGCAATTAACCATAATATGAGTTGAATCATGTTCCTAAATAACGCGTTTTCTAAACATGTTGCATGAAAAAACTAGTAATGTATACTTTTTTGGAAAAAGACATCGTGTTGGTCACTAGATTATTGATAAAATAAAATAAAATATTATTAAATATACAAACTTATTATATAAACTACTTTTAAATATTACATAATTAACATGCATTTTATAATTTTACAAAAAAAATTATAAAAACTATAAATATGATAATAATATAATATTATAATATTAATTTCCATAAATAGAGTATGTACATAGATTTATATTCTTAGAATTAGTATAGTAGGGCATTTAAATATTAATTACTTAATTTAACTGATTTTAATCTGATCTTATTATAGTTGTTAAAAAGAGAAAATCTTATATTATTATAATTGATGATTTTATAGTATTATCTCAGTAAAATTATATTACATATTTTAAATTTTCATTTGATGATTTTATAGTAATGTCTAAATAAAATTTATATTAAGTATTCAAAATTTTCTCTTACTTATTTTAATAATTAATATAATTGACATTATAAATAGAATAATGTTAGGATACAAATTCTTTCATACAAACCAACATATCAGATTGTATGAATGAATTTATATATATATAACACAACTATTAACAATAGCATGTACGTGATAAGATTTTTACTAAATGAGCATGTAGATAAAGCAGCACTAACATTCATTTTTATTTAAGACTTTTTTACAAGAGAAAAAAAATAAATATATCTATTTTATTATACAAAAAAATATGTTAAAAGACACTTTAGAGATTTAGTTAAGATGTATCCTTACCAACAATCTGTCTAAATTAACATTATTGAATTAATTGAAAAAATAAATAAATAAGAAAATCGAAAACTATGATAAAGTTTAACAAATTTTGAGATGGACATAAAGTTGTATGCTTATATCCAACGAGAATTAACGCGTCTAACCTAAAAGCTGTAATTGTGAGAAATTAGTATACAATTATACTCAGTGAGTAAATAAAGTACATACATATATACATGCATGCACACGTATTGTTAAATCATGATATTGAGATTTTTCTCCAAATTGTACGTAAAAAATATATATATATATATATATATTGACATGTGCCTGAAATCAAATAATCATAAATAATTTAAAAGATGGTCTGCATACAG
>JAXCLQ010047803.1:0-19827 GCA_035584115.1 Cedrela odorata | reverse complement strand
CATTAAACATGAAATCAACAATACAATGCATTAGTTTAAAACAATAACCATTCCATAGTTAAAACACAAGGAAAAAATAAAACCATATTGTTATAGGCAACTTAGGATTACATCGTCAAAATTATCATTGTCAATGACTAAGTCAACGGGATGAGACATGCTTGGCTGTGAGGCATATGGAGATTGGTAATTAGGTGGAGGTGGTTGAGGTACTGATGAAGAGGCCGTGGGTCTTCGATACTGTAGTGCTGGTGTGGAGACTTTAGCCAAACTCTGCATAATGCTGAAGATGTCAATGTTGTCTGAGCTTAGGAAGGTTTCAATGTCGCTGCCTAATCTATTGGTGCCGATAAATCATCTACTGGTGCCGGCAGTGCAGGGTCATCTACCAGTTGCTCCACAAGCTCTTCTTAACCCCTACCGTGCAAGTGCCTATAACAGGCCTAAAGCATCCATTCCCTGTCTGCGTTCTGCTCATAATGCAAATGTCATAACGTGGTCTCCGATAACATTGCGACAAACGAAGGCTTGATGGTGTCTGTCTCCACTTATTTTCATGGAAGATTCTTACAAATAATGTTTGAAATCACATAACCGTAATATAAGTGGCTAGCTCTAGACAAAGTGGTCCATACTATAGCGTTAAGAATCCAGCTCAACAGGTCTGGACATCTCTTCTCTATGATGCACTACATCCACCACATATCTTCATACGTCATCTCCGAATATCTATCGGAGTACGCGTTGAGATTGTACAAGACAACCAAGTGAAGAATTCGTTCGTGAAGGCCAAGATGAGTGGGCTTGTTGTCGATTTCTATTAAGTTTGGATTCTTGAACAACACTTTACAGGCTTTAAAAGGCTGAAAACCATTAGTTAGATATGAGATGCCACCCTCTGGCATATAAGTTAACTGTGAGAGTATACTAGCATTGACTTAGAAAGGGTGTCCTCTAACCGAGCTAGTGAATTCGACCATCCTTATTTTCCCTGAATGAGTATCCTTGGCATCCAAGTTGGAGTAAAACATTTCCCTCATTGACTGAGGTAATCAATCCACCAAACTCCTTAAAAGTTCTAAGATACGGGAAATTGATGGAAAGTAAAAAGTTAAAGTCCAATACTCTTCTAGGAATCACCTTTCGGTTAAGGTATTGGGCAAGGTATCGATCCTCGGCTTCTCTATTTGCAAAGGCTGGGTTTGAGGTGGAGGCTTTGTTCATTCTTGGTCTCTTGGTTTGACTGACCTCTTAATTATTTACCCTAGGCATTTTGGGTATTGTTTAAGGATTTTGAATAGCTTGAGAGATTTAGGGATTTCGATTTTAGAGAGAAAGAGTTTAGAGATTTGAGTGAAGAAAAAGATTTCAGATTTTGCTCTATTTAGACGTGAAATCACGTAAGAGGAATGTATCGATCCGTTTACAGATCTAAGAAGATATATCGATTTAACTTCATGAAATATCGATACTTTTGGGAAAAAAGCAGAAAGTATCGATACATTTTATCAAGGTATTGATATACTGTAGCAAAGTATCAATATTTAAGTACGTTCTTCAATGCCCATTTAATTTTAGCAGCTAATTAAGAGGCTTTTGATTTGCATGAGGTACACGTGGCCATCTCACTATTTAGCGCCAAGGTATCGATCCGAATATGAAATGTATCGATACATTTTGGAAATAAATTCCAGTGTCGATACATTTATAGGATTGTGTCGATCCTAAGTTAGAACTTACTAAAATATCGATATGGTCATAAACAAATTCCATCTCAATGATGTTGGCCACAAGTAGTCGCTTGGTGACAAAATGACTGTCCTTGTAATCCGTCAAATTTAAGATATCCTTATCAAGTCGCCAGGATACTCCACAAGGTATCTATATCTGCACATACGTACACAGCATACAGTGGGCTTGCCATGGCCTTTTCCCTTTATACCAGCTCTATTGTGGCTTCACTCACCTATACGGCCTTTCAATAGGTCCGTCCATAAGCTACCTCCCTGTATATACAGTCAATAAACTGGCCCACTAGCCATACAACAATATATGGCCTTAACGGTCTTATCACCAATATACATGCATAAAAACAAATCAATTTCAATTAATAATTTTAAATCATATAAACAAACCAGACCTCCCCTGCCATTTTAGCACGTATATTTATCATAAATTTATAAAAGCAGACTATATATAAACATTTTCCAATATCAATATAAATCATATATAAACAATTTCATTTCACATTTTCTTTTAACACACAAGCATACATATATATACAACACATATATATATTTACATATTCATATATGTATAAATGTACTCACAACAAGGGAAGGATGACTACTCCCACTACTGAACCTCATGCCTACTCGGTCCTTCTTATAGGTTCTCAGTGCCTAATACCACATATATGTTGACCTTGGTGTCACACAACTCATACACTCATATTTTGATGATAACAAATATGTCAATTCAAATAAACAAATGAACAAAAAAGCATCAAGAATTCAAGTTAAAAAATCAAGATACAAGCTAAGGGTAATTATTTTTAAATCTTAGAAAATAAGCTTGTATATATGTAATTATAGTATATTTGTGAGCTCAATTATTTTGTGCAAAATCATAGTTTTAACACTTACAAAATGCACTAATAGATAAATTTTTGAAACCTAGAATATGAACTTAATCGTATTTTTCAAAACTAAAATAGGGACTAAACTGCAAGGTTTTCAAAGACTAAATTGCAAGATTTTCAAAACTATGAAAACTAGGTACAGTAGTTGTTACTATAGCGATTACAGTTTATAACCATTGAAGTCGAATTTTGAATTCTTTATAAGCCTAACGGCTAGTCTTTAAACTTCATCTATAAATACAAGTCATATTCTCATTCATAATCAAGTTTTTAAGAGTTGTAAGTATATTTTTCTCAAATCAAAGTGTTTTCAAGTTAAAATCAAGTTTTGAGCTTACAAAGTGTTATAAACACATTTCTCACACCTTGTTATTTCATTTTGTAATATTCTCACTTGTTAGAGAATCATTTGAAGGTGAAATATGAATTTCTACTCATTTTTATTTGTAAAAGAGTGAAAGAGGTGTTTTTTCACTTGGGTTGAGTGATATTGAGTGATTGGGAGAGAATCACTTGTGAGGTTTTGAAGGAGTACCAAAAATCTCCTTGGTTGTAATTTGAGTCTTGAGGTTTCAAGACTTGCTGATAGTGAAATCTTCAAGTAGAGCTTAAAGGAGTGAACGTATGCGAGGTTGAGCCAAACCACTATAAATCTAAGGTGTTCAATCTTTCTCTCCTTACTTTCTTTACTTTTATAAGCTTATATTTGATTGTGTAAATAAATTGAATTAAAATCTGAAATTTGTCAAATTAAGCTTAAAAATCCAATTCACCCCTCTCTTGAATTGTATAATAGTATTTCAATTGGTATCAGAGCCTTGTTATCTTGTTTAGGACTTAATTGTCTAAGAAAAGATCCTTGGCAGCCTTAGGACACATAGAGGGACATTCCACAACTAGACACTCATATTTTGATGGAAATGATTATGCATATTGGAAGTATAGGATGAGAATAATTTTACAAGCTACTGATTTTGAGCTTTTGGAAATAGTTAGTAAAGGTCCTAAGATTCCAATGAAAAACAATGATAAAGGGGTGAATATACTTAAACCTAGTAGCGAGTGAGATGAGGTAGATAAGAGAAATGTCTCTATGAATGCCAAGACAATTAATGTTCTCTATTGTGCAGTAGATAAGAGTGAATTTCATAAAATTTTCGGATGTGAAAGTAGACATGAAATTTGGCATACATTAGAGGTTGTTTATAAAAGAACTAGTCAAGTTAAAGAATCTAAAATAAGTAGACTTACTAGGTAATATGAATTATTTAAAATAGATTCACATGAGTCTATTAACCACATGTGCACAAGATTCACAGATATAGTTAATTTCTTCAAAGATTTAGGAAAAATCTTCACAAATAGTGAGCAAAGTAAAGAAAATTCTTAGATCTTTACCAAAAGAATGAAGAGCAAAAATGATAGGCATTGAGGAAGCTAAAGATCTTAACACTGTTTCTCTTGATAATCTCATTGGGTCATTTATGGACTATGAAGATAAAATTTCTGATGACTGAAATATCGACGATAAGAAAAAGAACATTGAATTCACATCATCCATGCATGAAAGTGATGTAAATGAGAGTGAAAGTAAAGATGATGACATTGCCTTAATGACAAAGAGGTTTAAAAGCTTTCTAAGGAACAAAAAGAATTTTAGAAAGAAAAATTTCAAGGAAACCTTAGAAGAAAACCAAAGAGGTGAAAGAAATAAGAAGAATCAAGTCACATGCTATGAATACAAGAAGCCCAGATATGTCAAATCAGATTGCCCTCTTCTCAAATAGAAGAAGTTTAATGGCAATGGTGGCAATATGGGATGATGAAGAAGAAAGCTCATTGGATGATGAAATCACCAACATGTGCTTCATAGCCTTGAGTAATAATGAGGTAAGTAATCATGAACAAAATTACTCTTATGATAAATTGTTAGATGCTTTTGCTGAGTTGCATAATGATTTTCAAAAACTGATTTCTAAAAATAGATGTCTTAAAAAGAAACTTGATAGCTTATTAATTGAAATTAATTCATTCAAAGAAGTAAATATGTCACTAGAAAAGGAAAAATAAGGTTTCCTTGAAGAGATTCAAAATCTCAAAAAGAAATCAAATGATTTGAATAATATTGTTTTAAAATTTTCAAAAGGACAAAAGAACTTAAACTTCTCCTTGGCTCACAAAAATGTGCTTTTAATGAGAGTGGTATTGGATACAAACTTTATACTAAACAAAAGTTTTACAAAACTTTTTTTGTTAAACCCATCCCTAAAGTTGAAGTAAATGCAACATGCAACTATTGTAATGTCTTTGGTCATTTAAGTAATAGATGTTCAATCAAAAGAAATGCATTTGGCATTAAGATGATGTGAGTTCCAAAAGGACCAAAACTAACACTCAAGGACCCAAGAAAATTTGGGTTCCAAAAATTTCAACTTGATTTTTTCTTGATAGGTACCGAAGAGCAAGAAATGGTTCCTTGATAGCAGATATTCAAGACACATGACCAAAAACATATCTCTATTTTCAATTTTTACAAAACACAAAGATGGAGGCTACGTTACTTTTGGGGACAACGCTAAAGTGAAAATTATCGGCTTCAGTAATGTGGGTAATGAAAACTCTATCTTGATTGAGAATGTTTTATTATTTGATAATTTAAAACATAATCTTCTTAGTATTAGTCAATTATGTGACAAAGGTAACAAAGTCATTTTTGAACCCACATGTTGTATGATTAAAAGTATGCTTAATGATAAAATCATTTTTGTTGGAATTAGAAATGGAAATGTGTACACTATTGATATTGATTGTGCATTAAATGGTGATAATTGTTTTTCTATTTTGCATGAGAATAGTTGGTTATGGCATAAGAGATTAGGACATATAAACATGGAATTAATTTCAAAAATTCTTAAAATAGATCTTGTAAAAGGTTTTCCAAAAATTGAGTTTGTGAAAGATAAAATTTGTTATGCATGCCAATTTGGAAAACAAGTTAAAACTTCTTTTAAATCTAAAATGCATATCTTCACTTCTAGACCATTGAAACTTCTTCATATAGATTTATTTGGACCTTCTAGAATTGCAAGTCTAAGTGGTAAGCACTATGTATTTGTTATTTTGGATGATTTTTCAAGGTTTACATAGGTGTTATTTTTGGTTACAAAAGATGAAGCAATACATGATTTTTCTAAATTTTCAAAGAGAGTTCAAAATGAAAAAGGAGTCACAATCACTTGCATTAGAAGTGACCATGGTGGTGAATTTGAAAATCATGCATTTGAAAAGTTTTGTGATGAACATGGCATTGAGCATCAATTTTCATTTCCTAGGACTCCTCAACAAAATGGTGTGGTTCAGAGAAAGAATAGGTCTCTTCAAGAAACAGCTAGAATATTACTTCATGAAAATTCTTTACAATAATATTTTTGGGCCAAAGCCATTAACACCACTTGTTATGTTTTAAATTGTGTATTAATAAGACCTTCTCCTAATAAGACACCCTATGAGCTTTTAAATGATAGAAAACCTAATATTTGATATTTCAAAATTTTTTGTTCTAAATGCTTTATCTTAAATACCGAGGATAACTTGGGAAAATTTGATTCAAAATCTAATATTGAAATTTTTCTTGGTTATTCAATGACTAGTAAAGCTTATAGAGTATTTAACAAACGTATTTTAATTGTTAAGGAATCTATGCATGTTGTTTTTTATGAGACTAACCAATTCTCCAAGGAGAAAGATATTTGTGATAATGAAATTGTGAAGGAAATGAAAGACTTGCATGTTAGAGAATCAAGCAAAGTCACATCTAAGGATGAAGCTCAACAAAGAGATGATCTTTCACAAGAAAATGATACAACTAGGGATGAAAAAGATGTTCATGTACTCTCCAAGGAGAGAAGGTTTGCAAAATCTCATCCAAAAAATTTAATTATAAAAGATCCTTTTTAGTTGATATATGACACATTTCTCGAGGCTTTACTAACAAGGGCCATTTATCTTATTTCCAACAACAAAATCCCATGACCTTAATTATTCTAACTTGCATTTTCGTCTAAAATGAATATTCACATTAAACATGAGTTCCAACTCATATTAGATTATTAAATTACTCTAATTACCCAAATTAATGCAAATCTATATTTCTTACGCAAAATCAATATAAGTCTCGAATGAACAATAAACCTTAAGATTTCAACTAGTTATCAAATCTTAAATCAAGCTTATAACAGGTTTAATAAACCTACTTGGAACCTGTAGAAGTCCTTAGAAATCTCACATTGTTATTTGAACGCAAGATCCTCAAATTCTCTTTGAAACCCTAGTTTCTTCCTTACCTCTCCTTCTTGTTTCTTGGCCAAAAAGGGTACCAAATTGATGTAGGAAGAATAGGTAATCACTTGGCCACAAAATTTGGAAGAAAAATGCCAAAGATTTGAAGAGGTTTTGAAAACTAAAGAGAGATAGAGAGAGAAACATATTTATAGAGAGAGAAAGGAAAATGAACAAATAAAGAAACACTAGAAATGATTTCCCCCTTATGGGTATTTATATAAATAAGCAAAATGGCCGAAATGCCCTTACGAAGTCTTGGAAATTCCAAAATAGCACGTCGAATTTTGCTCAGATTAGCCAAAAGTTTTAATACTTTTAGTCTGGGTATCGACCCCTTTGGATTGGATATCGATCCCTTTAGGTTGGGTATCGATCCATTCATGAAAATTTGATTCTGGAATTGTCTTCGACTCAATGTATCGATATTTTGCTTCTAAGTATCAATCCTTTTGTAATGTATCGATACCTTTGATAAAGGTATAGATCTGGTTTGCCTTGTAAATATGTTCCAACTCTCTGTCTTTCTATGTATCGATACCTTTGACAAAGGTATCGATCTGGTCCATCTTGTAATTATTTTCGAACTTTCTGTTTTCAAATGTATATTTACTTTCCTCTAAGGTATCGATCTGGTCGACTCAGTATTATCTTCCCAAGTCTCTGACTTGCAAAGTATCGATCCTTTCTTTGTAGGTATCAATCCCTTCATCAAGTATTAACCTGCATTCTAAAGGTATCGATACTTTGGTACATGTATCGACACACTTAGTCCCATGTATCGATACTTCCTGCTCAAGCACCTAATTTTCACATAAATTAAATTCTTTGACATTTCCTATTTATTCCGTAGAACTAATTCTGTTTACCTTTCGAGGGCTCCGCCCCTGATCCCTTGTAAGAGCGCTGCCCCTTGACCCCACTCGCTAACCAGCTAGCTAGACCACCGAATGCATCAGCGTAGGGCAACATTCTAAAATCCAACTTATGCTAAATTCCAAATCATAACATCAAATTTGTTATATTCATATCATTAAACTAAATTCAAATTCACCCAAGCCTCGTTAATGTGTCAACTAACCTTTAACAATGCATGTGTGAAGATGAATGTCATACAATGACTATTTTACCCTCATGTTCAAAAGATAGTGCTTACAATTTCTACCTCCCTTAAAAAAATTTTATCCTCAATATTTCATATACCTGTTACTGATAAAATATGGATATTGTTGTTACATGGAGTGTTCAGGCTCCTAAGTTATGTCCTCGACGTTTGCATTCTGCCATATAACTCTTATCATCGAAATGGTTTTACTTCTCAAAACTCGATATTGTCGATCAACAATCCTTACAGGATATGTCTCATGATTCAAATTATCTCTTAACTCTACTAGAGGTGTCTCTAAAATATGTGAAGGATCTAGCACGTACTTCTTTAACATTGAAATGTGGAACACATTATAGATTCTTGCCAACTCTAAAGGCAATTATAATCTGTAGGCTACTACGTCTACTCTTTCCACTATCCTGTATAGCCCAATAAACCAAGGATGTAACTTGCCTCGATTCCAAAAATGAATCATCATTTTCTAAGGTGATACTTTCAAGAATACCATGTCATCAAAATCAAACTCTAAATCTCTTCGTTGGTAATCAGTATAAGACTTTTGTCTATCTTGGGCTGTTTTCAATCTCTCTCAGATCTATTTCACATTTTATGAGGTCACCTTGATCAATTTAATATTTTCGAGTTTCCTTTAACCTATTTCATCTCAACATAAAGGTGCATGACACTTTCTATCATATAAGGCTTCATACAAAGCTATGTCAATGCTAGCTTGATAATTGTTATTATATGCAAACTCGATCAAAGATATGTGTATATCCTTGCTACCTTGAAAATCTAACACATATGCTCGCAGCATGTCTTCTAATGTTTGTATGGTCATTTCTGACTAACCATCGGTCTAAGGATGGAAAGTAAAACTAAAATTCAAGGTAGTACTCATTGCATTTTGAAGTTTTGGCTAGAATCGAGATGTGAAACAAGGATCTCTATCTAACACTATAGTGATAGGTACTCCATGTAGTCTTACGATCTCTACTATATATATTGTTGCTAGTTTCTTTAAAAAGTACTTGATACGGATTGATAGAAAGTGTGCTGACTTCGTCAGATGATCCACTATCACCCATATTGAATAGATTGATGCGGCAAAGGTGCGACGCGTGAGATCTTTTCCCTGGCCATACGGAAAGCTCCCAAAGGACCATGACATATACATATGCATATTTTAAAATTTAAGCATTTAAAAAAAATAACAAAGATTAAAAGTCATATTTCTTCAGGTTGTTATTCGAAAAAGCAAGTCAAACTCCTTATTTACCTCCAAGCGTATCCACACGTCGGATTGGCGAAGACGGTTTTAGTTTCATAATGGGATTTCTAAGCAATGGATATTAGTTTCACTAATTTAATATATGTTGTTCTCTCTTATACTTCACAAAGCACACACCATTTTCCACTTTGGTTTTTGTTTTAAAATAAAACACACAAACTTTCTCTAAAATTGATGCTCTCGATTTTTGAAATGCAAAAGAAAAGTAGCATCACTTCATTTTCCTTTTGAAAACAAAGCTCTCAATTAATGCATTCAATTTTGGAAAAGTAGCATCACGCTTATCTTTATTTGCCTTTCTTAACTTATCTCTTAAGTCATACTTTTAAGCAATTTAATTTCAAATTGAATTCATACGTGTAACACATTCACTTGGTTTTTCATTCATCAAATAAATGAATTCATGTCATGTGTCTAACAAGTTCCAAATTGAAATTAAATTCAATTTGATTTCTTCCACATACGTAAACACCAATTTGGCTTTTCTTTTATCAAATAAATAAAGTCATGTTGTGTGTCAAGTTATGATAGGTGATTCATTTAAAATTAATCAAATTAATGTAATAATTTAATATAATAATCAAATTAATATATTAATATATTATAAGATATATATATATATGTATGTATGTATGTATGTATACATATCTATATATTATATTATATTATTACTTTTATAATATTATATTATTATTACTTTAATAATATTATATTATTATTACTTTAATAATAATATAAATATGTAATAATTATTTATTTATTTATATATTACTTTAATATATAAATATGTAATCATTACATTTGATATTTAATATTATATTAATATTTGAAAAAGATATTTCATTTTTAAATGATTACTTTAATTAATTTTAATACATTAAATCTTAACCATTGATTCAAAATGAATAGACAATATTTAGTCATAGACTTGACACTTGGCATCATCACATGGTGCCACTTGTCAACCAAGAAACTATTTGATTAAATAATATTTACATAATCAATAATGAATAAACTCATTTATTCATTAATATCTTATTAAATATCTTATTAAATATCTTATATATTCATAAATCATATTTACGTTATCCCATAAATTACTTAAACATTTCTTATGCATACAGGTGCTTTTGCGTCCTAGCCGAAAAATTTATTCTTTACAATAAAGAATTAAATTTATTATCCCATCAAAGTATCGAAATAATAACGTTAACTAAATTAATGATTATTATATTATAGCAATTACCATTATCATCAAGTAACCGATTAATATGTGTGACCTCATGGGTTCATTGTGAGCTGGACATAGATAAATATTAACTCTTTGGTATCTCTTTGGTATAACTCTTTATAACCAAAGTTCTCAATAATCATGAATGACCTCTAGCAAGATGTCATGAACCCTAGACACAGATGAATTAATATATTGGATAAACCCATATAGTCGTACGTACATGTAGTAAAGTTTTTTTGTTATCAACTCCCAATCGAGTATGGGTTATGGTATCGTCAAACTCCTAACTCAATTATAGGATCAAAACCTCAATCATATGCAAGATTTACATATCCACATAATATTTTTTCCGGACACACATGCTTTGGCCAAAGACTTAATTGCCGCGTATGACAGTTCTACTGAGCATCTCAAATCTCAAGCTCCAGCATCTAAGCCAGCAGATTCCATCTTAGTTATCACCTGTCCTCATACACAAAAACTTATCGCCAACAAGTTTGTTTCACCAAGTTTGGTTAACTTAATGCAATATACACAAGTGAATGATGTGCTTCAGTGTGAAGGGCAGCCTTGATACCTCAGGTTATAGGACTAGTGGTACACTAGTACGACTATGTGAAGTATCATTGACTATAGATAATCACCCATGTGATGTATCAGTCATACGTTCACCAACGTATTACCTATGTTTATGCTCTTGTGACATGAAATTCGTCACCCAACTATTAGTATCTAATACTAATGCTTGACAGCATTAAACATACCAGTCATATAATGTTATATTCCCATATAACATTACCGCAACTGGGAATTAATTCAGATATATTTAATCATAGATTCTATACTCGTATCTATAACTCTTTATAGATAGAGTCTTGACGTCATAATACATCATGGGATCTCATGATATAAAAGTTATTTTATTAATCGTAAACTAATTTACAATTAATTACAGAAATATATATATACACAATGAATGATATCTCTAAACTATATGACATGATTGGTTCTATAGCATATCTCTAACACATATAGCATCATGTCCTGCTTTAGTACGGGGCAAACCAATCACAAAATCCATGGTGATGTGCTCCCACTTCCATTTCAATATTGATAAAGATTATAAAGTTCCTAATAATTTCTTATGCTCTGCTTTAACCTGTTGACAAACCAAACATCTTGTAACATACTCAACTATGTCCTTCTTCATACCTGACCACCAATAACTATCTTTGATGATTCAATACATATTTGTACTATCAAGATGCATAGCAAAAGCAAAACAATGTGCCTCTTCTATAATGGCCTTTCTCAACTCATCAATATTAGACACGTAAACTTTGCCTCTAAGAGTTAATGTACCATCTGACATGAGGTAGAAGTCACCTTTTTTCCTGTCAAGTACATCCTAACCTATCTTGGCTAAACTACCATCTTGCATCTGTCTTTCCTTAATTTGATCTACCAACGTGGGTCTCACAACAAAATTAACTACCAAGGCTCTAACATCATCACAATTCAAGGTTACCTTCAAAGCCTTCAATTCTACCAACAAATGCATGTATGTTGCTCGGACAAATGCTAATATTACAAATGATTTCCTACTCAAAGCATCTGTTACTACATTAGCTTTCCCTGGATTGTACTCAATAACCAAGTTATAATCTTTTATTAACTCGAGTCATCTCCGTTATCTCAAATTCAACTCTCGCTGGGTAAAAAGATATTTTAAACTCTTATGGTCTATGAAGATTTGACACTACTCCCCATATAAATAGTGTCTCCAAATCTTCAATGCGAAAACTACTGCTGCAAGTTCTAAATCATGGGTAGGGTAATTAATTTCATACTGCTTAAGCTGACGAGAAGCATAAGCAATTACTTTCCCATTCTACATCAGTACAAAACCCAATTCTTGCTTAGATGCATCGATATACACAACATATCCATTCCTTGGCATAGGAAGTGTTTGAACTAGTGCAGAAGTAAGACGATCCTTTAGTGCTTAGAAACTCTGCTCACACTGCTCATCTCATTCATACTAAATTTTCTTTCTTGTTAACCTAGTTAGTGGAACAGATAACAAAGAAAATCCTTCTACAAACGTCCTGTAGTATCCAGCTAAACCCAAAAAATTTTGGATTTTAGTGACATTCTTAGATCGCTCTCATTGCACTATGGCTTCAATCTTTTGCAGATCTACAAAAATTCTGGTAACTGACACCACGTGTCCCCAGAATACCACTTCTCTAAATCAAAATTTGCACTTAAAGAATTTCACATACAGCCTTTTATCCCTTAAAGTCTACAACACCACTCTAAGGTGTTGAGCATGCTCTCTTTTATTTCTAGAGTACACTAGAATATCGTCAATGAAAACGATTACAAACTTGTCCAAGTAAGGATGGAAGACTTGGTTCATAAGGTCTATAAATGCTGCCAGAGTATTAGTCAACCCAAATGGCATCACTAGGAACTCATAATGCCCATACCTTGTCCTAAAGGCAGTCTTATAAATGTCGTTCTTCCAAATCCTTAACTGATAATACCTAGATCTCAAGTCAATATTGGAAAATATAGTCGCTCTTTGTAACTGATCAAAGAGATCATCAATACGGGGTAACGGGTACTTATTATTTATGATCACTTTGTTTAATTGACGATAATTAATACATAACCTCAGTGTACTGTCTTTTTTTCTCACGAACAAGACAGGTGCACCCCAAGGTGAAAAACTAAGTCTAATGAAACCCTTATCAATCAATTCTTGTAACTGAACCTCGAGCTCTTTAAGCTCCGCTAGTGCCATACGATATAGAGGCATAAAGATTAGGTTAGCTTCAAGCATAAGATCTATATCAAAGTCAAACTCTCGTTCCGGAGGTATTCTAGGCGACTCATCTAGAAATATATTTGAAAATTCATTTATAACTAGGTATACTCTAGCTGTTTTCCTTGAACTGACATATCTACAACATGTGCCAAGAATGCCTCACAACCTTTCTGTAATAACCGCTTTGCTTCCAAAAAAGAAATTACACAATAAGAAAGCACATTGTGCTCACCGATCCAAATCACCTCAGGTTCAGCAGGCTTTCGGAAAGTCACTTGCTTGGTAAAACAATCCACTGAAGCTCTATGTTGTAATAGCCAATCCATCTTTAGAATAGCATCAAAATCTTTAGTGGAATGAGATTTTCTTCTAAGGTAATATCTCCCACTATCACCTCACACTGTCTAAATACAGTCTTTTTGAGCAGTGGTTTATGCACTACTAATTCTTAGTCTAAGAGAGTTAATTCTCGGTTGGCATGAGATGCAAATGTTGTACTTATGAATGATCTATTAGATTTAGGGTCAATAAGAATGTATGATGGCTGACCAAAATCAACATCATACATGTGACCACATCTGGATTAACTTGAGCATGTTCTTAGTTTAAAGCAAAAATTCTAGTCTGAACCCTAGGCTGGTTCCTCTGTGCACCCTAAGTTGAGGAAGTACTAGCAAAATCTAATCTTCTATTAGGTGGAACAGAAGTCTGAGCTAGGGGTTGCTGCTGAAGGAATGCAGGATATTGACCTTGAACAAAAGTTCTGGTCAATTTAAGTCTCCCTAAATTTGGGCAATTTTTCTTGATATGACCTGTCTATCCATAATGGAAGCATGTCAGTGGAGAACTACAAGTGCCACTATGATGATTCTTACAATTAGAGCATCTACTAGCTCCCAGCGTCTGCTGAAAACCTGAGGCAGACCTCGAAGTAACAGATCTCTGTTTGAATCTAAATCTAGAGAGTTCACGCAAAGAGAAAAGAGGATTATTAGTAAGACTAGGCATAGAAGCACCGCTAGATGAACTACTACTACGCTCTTCTTCTATGATTAACCTATTGAGATATTTAGATCCTTCCTCTTGCAAAAGCTAACTGTTGCCCTTTTTTCCCCTATCAACTTTTCTGCCTTAAGTGCTAACTGTACCATCTCTCGATAACTCTTAGTACAAATCATTGGCATTCGTTCCTTGATGTCTAAGTTTAGTCCTACCTCAAACTTGGTGCAAAGAATTTCCTCGTTGGCAAATTCTAGAACAAATTCTGTCAGCTCTTTCGGTTGAGTCTCGTATTCTACCACTGTTTTGCCCGTCTGTTTCATATTCAAAAACTCATGTCTTTTCTGGTTGTTGTGATAATGCATAAAATACTGATTCTGAAATTTTCTTAGAAAATCAGCCCAAGTCAATTATGTCCCAAATCTGGCCTATATATTCTGCCACCAAGTATTAGCGTTATCTTGCAACAACCGTATAGGCACTCTCAACTTATCTTCATCTGCAATGCCTATATCTTACAGATTCTACTATACTAATCTTACCCATCTACTTGCCATAACTGTATCAGAAGTTCTTGAAAAAGATTTACACCCCAACTGTCTAACTTCCTTAATTAACTTAAAAAGCTTATACATTGGTCTAGAAGACTCTGCAAGGACTGCAGTAGTTGTTGGCATTAGGGGTGTAATCACTGGTGCACTAAGTGGGTGATACATAAAAACTTGCTCAGGTTGAGCTGGAGTTTGGTTCTGGGCATTCCAATATGCCATAAAAACTATCCACATCTCCAGTGGCACATTGGCTGACATTTTCATTCTATGCTGTAGGAATGAAGCTTCTTATTCTAGTTGAGGAAACTAAGGTACATGTGAGGAATTTACCAATTCCTCTTCATGTAACGGTACCCTACGGGGTCTACCCCTTTCTCTTCCTGTATATGGAGCCATATTTCTACAAAAAGAAATAAAATTCGATTATATATACTTTACAACAGCATGTACTTATCTATTACTTGACTTACTTTAATGTCCACTGGATAATTTAAAAATAACTCATTTTTAAAACCATGTTCAACCTATTTTAAAATAACAAACTATTTTTAAAACATTTGAAAACACTTTTTAAACCAAACGCTCTAATACCACTAAAATTGTCACGCCCTGAACTTGGGGTGTACCCATGACAATGGCCTCAGACCCTTATGATACACACTATATATCCAGAATGTATTAAGAGAGCCTGTAAGATTTTTATATCAATTTCCAAAACTTGAAAACAGTTTGCAAACAAAAATTCTCACTTATGGGATCATCATCAAAGAATTGATCATCTATAATCAATCCATCCACAAAATAATCAAATAATAAAATATTAATATGGAAATTATTTCTAATCGGGTTGAACAAAATATAAACATTTAGTTTATAAATATCTTACAAAAATCCAATTAAATTTATCCAGTGGAATAAACTATACATGTGAATCAAGAAAGAAACCTACTCAGAGAGTCGTAGGTTCTCTACCGTTACTACTAGTCTAGCGAGTACTAGGGCGCCTAACCTAAAAGCTGTAATTGTAAGGAATGAGTATACGACTATACTCAGTGAGTAAATAAAGTACATACATATATATATATATACATATACACGCATTTCTAAATTCCATATATTGGGATTGCATTAACATCATGCTCAAAAATACAAATATAAGTTTTCATTTAAAATAAATAACTGTAAAATCGATTATAAGTCTGCATTTAATTTAAACAACTAAACCGAGCTTGCCATACTTTCTTGACCGCTACCTTGGCCGAGGTAACATCGAAACCATCAGTGAGTTTTTCATATATAAAACCATATGCAATGCATTCTTATAAAATGTAAAACTATTTCCATACTTTGTTAAATCAGTTATTTTCTGTAAAGCATGTATTTTAAAAAAATAACCACCCGTCTCACTGATGTTGACCTCGAATAGTCACTTAGTGATAGAGTGACAGAGTAACTGTCCTCGTAATCCGTCAAATCCAAAATATCTTTATCAAACCACCATGACTTTCCATAGCATATCTATATCCGCACATACGTGCACGGCACACAGTGGGCTTACCATGGCCTTTCACCCTTATACTAGCCCCATTGCAGCTCTACTCACCTATGCGGCCTCTCAATAAGTCTGTTCATAAGCTACCTCCCTGTATATAAAATCAATAAACTGACCCACTAGCCATACAACAATATCTGGCCTTACCAGTCTCATCACCAATATACATGCATAAAAATAAATTAATTTCAATCAATGATTTCAAATCATATAAACAAATCAGGCCTCATCGATCATTTTAGCATGTATATTTATTATAAATTTATAACAGCAGACCATATGTAAACATTTTCCAATATCAATATAAATCATATATAAACAATTTCATTTCACATTTTCTTTTAACATAAAAACCATTGGGCTAACACATAAGAATACATATATATATATATATATATGTATATAACACACATATATTTACATATTTATGTATGTATAAATTTACTCACAACAAGGGAAGGGTAACCACTCCCACTACTGATCCTCGGGCCTACTTAGTTCTTCTTCCGGGTTCTCGGTACCTAATACCATGCATGCATATAATAATGAATTCTACAATCCAATTAATTGTACTTAAATGCACTAAATACAATGCTTGTGAAAAATGTGGCTAAACTTTCTTAGTTGACACATGACACATTTATTGAGGCTTTACTAACGAATGTCATTTATCTGAATTTCAACAATGAAATCTCATGGTCTTAATTATTCCAACTCACATTTTCGTCTAAAATGAATATTTACAGTACACATGAGGTCCAACTCATATTTGACTATTAAATTACTTTAATTACCTAAATTAACGCAAATCTATTTTTCTTACGCAAAATTAATATAAGTCTCGAATGAACAGTAGACCCTAAGATTTCAACTTGTTATCAAATCTTAAATCAAGCTTATAACATGTTTAATAAACCTACCTGAAACCTATATAAGTCTTTAGAAACCTCACATTGTCGTTTGAACACAAAACTCTCAAATTCTCTTTAAAACCCTAGTTTCTTCCTTGTCTTTCCTTATGTTTCTTAGCCAAAAAGGGTACCAAATTGATATGGAAATGACAGGTAATCATTGGCCACGAAATTTGGAAGAAAATCGCTAAGGATTTGAAGAGGTTTTGAAAACTAAAGAGAGATAAAGAGAGAAACATATTTATAGAGTGAGAAAAGAAAAGGAACGAATAAAGAAACACTGGAAATGATTTCCTCTTTATGGGTATTTATATAAATAAGAAAAATGGTCGAAATACCCTTAAGGAGTCTTGGAAATTCCAAAATAACTTGTCAAATTTTGTCCAAATTAGCCAAAAGTATCAATACTTTTAGTCTGGGTATTGACCCTTTTGGATTAGGTATCGATCCGTTCATGAAAATTCGATTTTGGAATTATCTTCGACTCAATGTATCGATACTTTTGCTTCTAAGTATTGATCATTTTGTAATGTATCGATACCTTTGATAAAGGTATCAATCTGGTTTGCCTTGTAAATATTTTTTAACTCTCTGTCTTTCCATGTATCGATACCTTTGATGAACATATCAATCTGGTCTATTTTGTAATTATTTTTGAACTCTTTGTTTTCAAATTTATAGATACTTTCCTCCAAGGTATCAATCTGGTCAACTTAATAATATCTTCCCAAGTCTCTGACTTGCAAAGTATCAATCCTTTCTTTGTAGGTATCGATCCATTCATCAGGTATTAACCTGCATTCTAAAGGTATCGATACTTTGGTACATGTATCGATACACTAAGTCCCATGTATCAATATTTCTTGCTTAAACACCTAATTTTCACAGAAATTAAATTCTTTGATATTTCCTATTTATTCCTTAGAACTAATTATGTTTACCTTTCGGGGGCTCCGCCCCCAATCCTTCGTAAGAGCTCTGTCCCTTGACCCTGCTCACTAACCGGCTAGCAAGACTGCCGAATGCATTAGTGTAGAACAATACTCTGAAATCTAACTTATGCTAAATTTTAAATCATAACATCAAATTCGTTATATTCATATCATTAAACTAAATTCAAATTTACTTAAGCCTCGTTAATATGTCAACTAACTTTTAATAATGCATATGTGAAGATGAGTGTTATACAATGATTACTTTACTCTCATGTTCAAAGGACAGGGCTTACAGGATAGACTAGTTTAATATTTGTAAAAGTATTTAAAAACCAAACGATTTTTGTAAATATTTATGTTTGTTCAACCCGAACGAAAATGATTTCCATAATTGTATTTTATTTAATTGATATGTATTGTAGATGAATTGATCATGGATGATCAATTCTTTGATTATGATCCAAATGATGGGAATAAATGTTTTGCAAATGTGATACAAGTGTTATGATTAAAAAAAAAAAGTCTTACAGGCTCTTACGTTGCATTTCGGGTGTATAAAATGTTTCATGAGAGTTTGTGGCGGTTGTCACGAATGAACTCCAGGTTAAGGGCGTGACAATATAGTTAAAATAAAAAAATATAATAACTATAATTTGAACTCAAGTATTCTATACTCACTACTGATATAGAATAGTTTTTTATCATTTAAATTAATATTTATCTACTATTTTACATTTTGTTCAAGAGTTAAATTGTTACGAGAGTAAAATTGTTTGAAATTAGTCTGTTTAGCAAGAATGATTTAGAATTGATCATAAATATAAAAAAATAAAGTGTAAAATAAAGTTATTTTTCAAATTTTCCATTAAACAGACAATCTTAGTGCTTTATAATCGAACCTAAATAATCCGATTGAATGTCATACCAAATATACACTTATGCCAGCGGCTGGTTGGTCGACACTCCACAAAACCGAAAACTGGGTGAGCAAGAGTTTTTTTAATTTCAGAAACAAAACATCTGAATGTGAAGCTGAAAGCAAAGCATCATAGTGCGTAGGAGAGAGATCTGGATTAGGTCTTGGTTCAGTGATGACTGAAGAGATGGGAAGGGTAATATTATTATGAAGACAAAATTAGAGATGGATGATGAAATCAAAGAATTCAGAGGTAGAAGCAGAATGAAAATAGTATTTTATTATCTTTGGAGAAGAAGTAAACTAATTGATCAAATAATTGTTTCGCTGGAAACGGAAGATTAGAAGAAAAACAACATCATGTTTACACCTTCAAAATCCAAGCTTCGTCGTGTAGAAAAAGGCCTTCTCAGCCAGGGACAGGTTTCAACATCACTTCTCTCTGCTTCTGATATTGAAACTCTTTCATCTACCTCTGCTCAAATATTAAGCTAAGAAAATCACACTAGTTCAAATTT
>JAXCLQ010047782.1:5518-19839 GCA_035584115.1 Cedrela odorata | reverse complement strand
CTAGCCTGAAAGCGAGAACTAATGCTCCTAGCCTGAAAGCTGAAATGGTGAGGGGTGAATATATAACTATACTCTGTGAGTGAATGCATACATATATAGATGTACATACATGCACATACATTTCTAAATCATGATATTGGAATTTCATTTATTAATATGCTTAAATACATATATGTAACTTATGTACAACAATGTCTGTAAAACAATTAAATTGGTCTACACTTAAGTTTAAATATACAATACAGGCTAGTTATATTATCCCGATTGCTACCTTAGCCGAGATAACGTAAAAATCCATCAGTGAGTATGTTGTGCATAAAATCATACACAATGTATTCTTTATAAACTGAAAATCGTATCTTATACATTTTAAAAATTATTTATTTCATATAAAATATGTAGGTATAAAATAAGTCCGTCTCACTGATGTTGACTCGAGTAATTATTTGTTGATAAAGTAATTGTCCTTGTCATATTTATTAAGTCCATAAGATCCCTATTAAGTCAAAGAGACTTTCCATAGGGTCTTTATAATTGCGCATCCGCGCATCGGCTCACAATAAACTTACCATGGCTTATCCTCTCTTATACAGCCCTACTGTAGCACCAGTAACATTTGCGGCCTCTCATAGGTTCGTCTATTCGTTACAGCCTTGTATATACAGTAAATATCCTAGCTCACTGGCCATACAATAATATCCGGCCTAACGGCCTTACATCATCATCATACATGCATTTAAAACATTTCATTTCTAAACCAAATTTTAATCCAAATAAAACCAAAACCAGGCCATCTCGACCTTAACACTTTCAAACGTTGTTCTCCAAAGCATATAATCCACATTCGGCCTTCTTGGCTACTACAAGCATGTATATCAATTAAAACCACATTAGCAGACCAAATTGTACTAATATCCCAATATCAATATAAACTGCATGAAAAACGTTCATTATAATTTCATTTAAACATTTCAAATACATATATATCACACAATTATATATATAAGTATCACATGCAATTTATTTATTACATATGTATATATAAATCCACTCACAGATAAAAGAGGGTCACCACTCCCATAATTACTCCTTGCGCCCATTTGGTCTCATTATCATGTGTTTAGCACCTAATCTTACACATGCACAGTCTTATTAATTTCAATATTCCAAATCATTATAACATACACTAAATGCGATGTTCATATATAACTTGTTCATAATTTATTAGTTTGACACATATTACATTATAAGGCTTAACTAATGAGACTATTTATCCGATTCCCAATAGCTGAATCCCATAGCTATTTACATTCCAAATTCCACATTCATGTTTAAGGTCAATAAGACTATCTCAACAACATTCAATGCATATATATATAAATATATATATATATATATTATCAAAAAAAATTCCATTGGTCGTAATTTCCGTACATTTCATATTCTCGATAAATATAAATAGAACTATTCTAATGACGAATCAACGTATATTCGCCGTCATATACTTCCAATTATCTCCATTCAACACAATTCTACGTTTTCTAAGAAAAAATCAATTTAAATTTTGGATGAACAGTAAAACCTAAACTTCAATTTGCTCCAAATCTTAAAATTATGCTTGTATTGAGTTATTTGACTTACTAATAACTTATTCAAACTTATAGAAACTTCAATTTGTCATTTAAATGCCAAAGCCCTAATTTTTCCTTAAAACTCATTTTTTTTCTTCTTTGCTTATTTTCGTGTTTTTTAGCCCAAATGTGGTACCAATGCGAAGAGAATACGATGAGGATTCATTTTGTGGTAAAAATTTCAAATTTAATCAAAAGAAAAATGAGAAATAGAAGAGAGAAGTGAGAGAGAGCATTTAGAGAGAGAAAATGGGTTTTGGGTGTTTTGAGAGAGAGAAAATGTGAAACAAGTGAGGGTTGGCTTGGGCTTATGTAGATAAAGGGGTAAAAAGACTAAAATACCCTCAAAATTCTTGAAAAATCTTTAAAAAAAACTAGATTTTTATGATAAACAGTGTCGTAAACAGTGTTACAGTAAAGTGAGTAATGCTACAGTGCTGTGAACAGTATCATCAAACAACCCTTACTATAAGTCGACCGATTTTCAAATTCGGTCGACTGAAGTGCTATAGTACCCCGACGTTGTTTCTATTGGTTGACCATTTTTGGTGCTATAGTGACTACTACAGTCGCTATAGTAACTCGATTTTTTACTATTTGAAAATATTACTATTTAGTTCTTAAAATTTTGCAATTTGGTTCCTTTTTCAGTTTTAAAAAATACAACTAAATCTATCTTAATTATTTCATTAAGTCAACTTAAATTCTTCTAAGCCTTGTTAATATGTCAAATAAATCTTGAATCATGCATGTGTGATACTTAATATCCTTAAATGATCATTTTACCCCTATGTTTGAAAAACAGGGTTTAACAATTTTGGGAGATGTTAGACATTGCTCCAAGGTACCTTCTGATGTGTAATGGCAAATGAAAGAATTGTTTCATGATTTGAAAAATGAGCAAGCTAAAAAAAAAAAGTTCGAAATGAAATTGGAAATCCTTATCGTGACTATGTTCCAAGTGATGAAGATGAAAGTATTAATGTGACAAGTCCTCATTCTATTGGATTTAAGAGGGCAAAAGGAAAAAGAATCGTTGGGTAGTAATGAATCGAAAAAAAGGAAAGCACTTCAAAATTATTTTGCTTCAAAAACCACCTCTGGTGCTCAAGTTAGTATTAAAAGTGCACTACAAAGTAAGGAAGCTATTCATCAAGCAAAAATGGCAATGGCAAGATGGTGATTTGATGCTAACATACCATTTAATGCTGCTACTTCAAAATTATCAACCGATAATTAATGCTATTGTTACAATTGGACCTAGTTTCAAAGCACCAAACTTTCATGAATTTAGAGGTTTTCTTTTAAAAGATTGTATGCATGAGGTTAATGACTATCTTCTTGATATCAAGAATTCGTGGAAGACTTATGGGTGATCTATTATGGCTGATGGGTGGACCAATCAAAGACAAAAGCCGATAATTAATTTTATTATCTTTAGTCCATGAGGAAGCATGTTTTTAATATATGTTGATGCATCGGGACACACAAAGGATGCAAATACATTATTTCAAATGTTTGATGAGATTGTTCAACAAGTAGGCCCTATTAACGTTGTGCAATTCATTACAGACAATGATACTTCTTACAAATGTACTGGGAAAAAATTGCAGCACAAGTACAACACGTTCTTTTAGACTCCTTGTGCAGCTCATTGCATTGATTTGATGTTAGAGAGTTTTGCAAATCCCAGATACTTTCCTGTCATTGATCAAACTATTCAAAAGACTAGAAAAGTTACAAAATTCATTTATAATCATGCTTGGGTGCTTGCTTTGATGAGAACATAATATACTTATGGTAGATTTGTGTCGCCTTGCAATCACTAGATTTGCTACACACTTTTTGAGCATTCAGTGTTTGATGAAATTTAAGAAATAATTTGTCAAATATTTACTAGAGATAAATAGCTGGATTCGCGTTATGCAAAAATTAATGTAAGGAAAGAAATAGCTTCTAGTATTCTTGAAGATACAGATTTTTGGTGTCAATCCCAACATATTGTGAAAGTTAGCGAACCACTTGTGAAAGTTCTTCATCTTGTTGATGGCGAAGAAAAACCAAGTATGTGTTATTTATATGAAGCTATAGATAAGGTAAAAGAGACTATAAAGGCAAGGTTCAACAATAGGATTTCTCAATATATGCTATATTTGAGAGTGATTGATTCAAGATGGGATAAACAACTTAGTTCTCCTTTGTATATGGCCGGTTGCTTGCTTAATCTGAGCATATTTTTTGGACCATCTTTTAATCGAAAAAAAATGAAGTTATTAGAGTTTTCCTTAATGCACTTACAAGATTGGTTTTTGATGATGAGGTGCAAGAAACTATTAGTGTACAACTTGAATTGTATAGGAAATCTATTGGTGATTTTGGAATAGCTTTAGCTATACGTCAACGAATCTAGGTATAAGGTTACTAACTTTAATTACTTCGTTTATGATTATATAATCTTATTTGTTATTTAATTTTTTTGCATTTTAGTTGTAGTATCATGGTGGGAGCAATTTAGGAGTGGCACACCAGAGTTACAAAAGTTTGCAATTCGAGTGCTTAACCAATGTACTAGTGCAACTGACTGTGAAAGAAATTGGAGTACATTTGAGTTCATCCATTCCAAAAGGCGAAATAGGCTAGAGCATAAAAGATTGAATGACCTTATCTTTGCTCGTTATAATTTAAAGCTTTGAGAGAGGTATATTTCTTTATACTTTTAACTTCGAATTGTTTTTATTTATAATCTTCTATATGTTTCATATAGATCTTATTTAAATTTTACTTGTGCTTTAATTGCTAGGAATTTTATTAAGGGAAAAGAATCCTTGGATCCTATTAATATTGACAACATTGACATTATGCAAGATTGGATAGCTGAGGAGAAAAACCTTCTTGATAAAGATGATTTTGATATGGATTGGGAAACTGTTAAAGAACTTTTGATTACTTCTTCGAAAATTGTTGATAATGAAGAAGTTGTTTTTGATGAAGATGACGAAATCATTATCCCACCAAATCAAAGTTAGTAGGAATGGGCTAGTATTTTTGTGGAACTTGGAAATGTTAATGAATGATTTGGTTGTTTAATGTATTAAACTTAAACTTGTTAGTAGTTTGTGTTTACTTGACAATGGTTTGGATTAAATATTTGGTTGCTTAATGTATTGAACTTAATCTTTTTTTTTTATATTTGAAAATTTTATATAGTTTATGAATGTTTGATATTTTAATATAAATGTATTACGTTTAATTTTATTTGAATATTTTTCATATATATATATGTATATAAATTAAAAATATTTTGAAAATGCTGATAAATCCAAAACGGTACACTGAAATCTATCGGTACCAGTATATATCAGTATCGGAAAGAAAACGGTACGTCTTCTGCTATGGTATTGATAACCTTGATACTAATACAAAGTAATTATGTTTAATAAATATAAACAAAATTGTAAATGAAGAGATACGAATACAGATACAAATGATATTCTTACAACTTTCACCTACATCTCTAAACCTATTGTGCTTGAAAATACTACTAATAGTATGTTACAGATATAAACTCTTATATAAACTCATTAATACAAACTAACATGTCGGTGTTATACTATTGTCACATGTAAGTTTTATATTTTCACGGGAGAAAACAAAAATACTTGGGAACAAAAGAAATATAAATTATATGATATTTATGGTAAGAATATAACATTCACATATTAGTTTGTATGCACAAGTTTGTATAGCAATTTCTATCCCAATTTGTATCCCTAGCATTATTCTTCTACTAATTACAAATTTTTATCTCCAAAAATCTCTAATTGACTTACAAGTGTCAATTAAACATTTATAGCACAAGTGAACTTCACAAGTGTCAATTAAACATTTATAGCACAAGTGAACTTCACAAGTGTCACTCAAAATTTACAATTGAGTGACTTAAATGGGTATCACTTAAACCTTAAAATCAAGAGAACTCTCTCCCTTTATTTTCGCTAGAAATTATAAGAAAATTTTATCAAAAAATTCTCAATATAAATTCTTAATAATTCGATAAGAAAATTCAAGTCATACTTGATGATATCATGTTAGTAATCTGAATTTGAAATTGATGATATCATAACATGTAACTTTGTATTTTCAATGATGAACAAATTTGTTATAATGTCAATTTAATCATTTAAATGTGTTAAGAATCAAGAAAATTATATGTGAATATAATTATGAGCAAATTAAACAATTTTCTATGAGAAATATATTTTTAGCTTAACAGGATCGATGTTTAGAGCCAAAGGATCGACCTTTTCACAAAACAGATCGATACCCTAGTTTCAAAGATCAATACACTTGAAGAATATCAATATTCAAAGTTCAAGAGATCGATATCTTTGTAAGTTTGAGAGTTCAAAAATATTTATCAAGTGAACCAAATCGATACCCAAAGCATTCGGATTGATACATGAGAAGAAGATTGATATGTAGAGTTTACAAGATCGATATGTAGAGTTTATAGGATCGATACTTCGCCAACCGAAGAGTTCAAAAATAATTACAAGGCAAATCAGATCAATATGTATGTTAAAGAGATCGATACATTGCAAACTTGGAAGTTTAAAAATAATTACAAACTAAACCAGATCAATACATTTGAAGAATGAATCGATACATTGTCAGTCAGAGATTTCAAAATTATTTCCAAACTTGACTAGATCGATACGTGAAGAAAAAATGATCGATACTCAGGATCGAGGGCAAGTTAAGATTTAAATTTAGCCTGAATGAATCGATATTTTAGTAGAACGGATCGATACTTCTTGACGATTTTAAAGCTTAACAATAACTTATGCCAAATAAAGCCATTAGATACAAGGGTTTTCACAAGAAGAATAGGTATAAATAGAAGAATTCAATACAAGAAGAATTAACAGAGCACATTTGGCAAAATCATTGAACTTTCCTCTTGATTTCTTAAACGTAAACACATTTTTTCTCTTTACTATAATTGTACATTTTACTTCTTTGAGTGAGAAAATCATTTGTACGAGCTTATTGAGATATTTGCTCTAGTGTGAGAGTTTTAAATATATAATTTAATTTTTGATTTGTGTGGGTTCATCTTCACCCGGATTAAATGAAGATTGTATTAGGTTTCTCTTCACCCGAGAAAAAAAAAAGTGTACAGTTTCCTTTCACCACAAAAAAAGAGTTGTATTGGGTTTCACTTGACCCTTAGAAATAAGAAAATAGTCAAACCTCGGTAATTACATTCAATCTCTCTCTCTACTCTTTTATTTATTACACAACATTGGTAATTACATTCAATATTAAGTATTAAATTTTAAATAACTTAATTCACCCCCCTCTTGGGTATTGCCAACTAGAACAATAAGTGGCATCAAACTGCAACTTTGTTTAATATGATTTACAACCTAGAGAAGTAGATTAAAATGACATCTAATAGCAACTCAGGATAAGTAGTTGAGAGTTAATCCATAAATAGGCTACCATTCTTTAATAAGACTGATTATTAATATTGGAAAAAAAGGATGCAAATCTTTTTAACCACATTTGATTTCGAAATCCTCAACATAATAAAATATGGGTACTCCACCCACGATAGAGGATAAGAGAACTCAAGAAAGAAAATTAAAGTCTAAAAGGGGATGGACCCCTGAAGAGATAAACCGTTTCACTCTAAATGAGAAGGCTGTAAACATCATCTATTGTGCTTTAGATATAGCTAAGTTTAATAGGATATCTAGATGTAAAACAGCTAAATCCATTTAAGATATGTTAGAAGTCATACACAAGGGAACAAGTAAAGTTAAATATTTAAAAATTAGTATGCTAGTTCATGATTATGAATTTTATTGACATTACTGATCAAATAAAAGCTCTATGTAAATCTTATTCTAATGCAGATATTGTGATGAAGATCCTAAGGAGTTTGCCAAAAAGCTGGGAAGTTAAAGTGACAGTTATTAGAGAAGCAAAGGACTTGAGAACCTTGCCACTTAAAAAGCTTCTTGGATCACTCATGATGTACAAACTGGAATGTAAAAGAAATGAGGACAAAGATAGAGAAAAAGGAAGGAAGAACATTGCCTTAAAGAGTACCAAAAAGGAAGATGAAGAATATGAAAGTAAAGAAGTATCTGATGAAGATGAGTTTCTTCTTATGGCTAACAAACTGAAGAAATACTTTAACAAAGATAGGCCAAAGGGAAGAAATTAGAGAAGAAAAGACTATTTAAGAAAAGATAAGTTCAAGAGGAACAACGAAAATGAAAAAGAAAATGAGAAAGAGAGGGAAATCATCTGCTATGAATGCAAGAAATTAGGGCATACAAGACTTGAATGCCCACTAAGGAAAGATAAAAAGATGAAGAAGAAGGTAATGAAAGTCACATGGGATTATTGATCCAGTGAAGAAAATATTTCCTCGTCAGAAAATAAACGAGCAAATTTCTGCCTCTTGGAAAAACAAAAAGATAATGTAATCTCCTTAGATCAAAACTCTTCGTATTATGATACATGTTTAAGTAGTAATAATGATGATCTATTGAATGATGATTTAGGGACATTATATGAGAAACTTAGAGATGATTTTCAAGCGTTGTATATAAAACATAAAGAAGTAAAGAAAAATAACTTCATGATTTTAAAAGAAAATTATTCATTAAAACTAAGTGTTAAAGAACTTGAAATAAAAAATGAATCTAGCATATTTAAAGAAATTGACGTATTAAAAGATGAAAACTAAATCTTGAAAAATGAAATAGTTTCCCTCAAAGAGGTGTTAGCAAAATTTACACAAGAAAAAGAGTCCTTAGACAAACTTTTAACTAGTCAAATATTAATATTTGATAAAACTGAACTTGGCTACAAACAAGAGACAAAACAAAAGGCTGATGCTAACTATTTCATAAAATCAACTAAACAAATGACTTCATTTGTTACTTGTTATTATTGTAATAGGAAATGTCATTATAGTAACACATGTCCACATAAGAAAAATACATATAATAGTTCTAAGATGATGTGGGTACCTAAGAGCATAAAACTTAAAGAAATTATGCATATTAAAATAGCCAAGACTTTCAAGGGTAGACCTAATATTTATGGACCCAAAATCACTTAGGTATCAAAATAAACTTATCTATTTTGTAGGAACCTCATGTGAAGAGCAACAAGTAAAAGAAAAGATAGTTTCTAAACAGTGGTTGCTCAAGACACATGACGGGAAACAAAAGATTATTTCTTCATCTAAAGAAAGAAAAAAGAAAATATGTGATCTTTGGAGACAATAGTCAAGGCAAAATGAAAGGTATTGGAACTATTGACATTAACTCAATTTTAATTAAATATGTTTTGTATGTGGAAGGCTTGAAGTATAACTTATTTAGCATTAGTCAATTGTGTGATTATGGTTATAAAGTTGTATTTCTTAAAGATAGTTGTAAAGTATTAGATAAACATGCTAATAAACTATTCTATGCACCTAGAAATAATGATGTATATATCATAAAGCTAGAAAAATTAAATGAATTAAATGATATTTGTTTGCAAATTCTATGTGATGATTTTTGGAAATGGCATAGAAGGTTAGGACATTGTAGCATAGATCTCTTATGAAAACTAGCTAAACAATATTTATTAAGAAACCTTCCTAAAATAAAATTCTCAAAAAATAAAGTGTGTGGTCCATATCAATTAGGAAAGCAAGTTAAAACATCTTTTAAATCCAAGAACTTAGTTTCCACAACAAGATCTTTAGAACTTTTACATATGGATCTTTTTGGACCTAATAGAGTTGTTTCGTTAAGAGGAAAAATTTATGCATATGTAATTGTTGATGATTATTCTAGATTTATATGAGAATTCTTTTTTGAAAGCAAAAGAAATACTTTTGAAACATTTGAAATATTCTTAAAGAAAATTCAAAACGAGATGGGTTACAAAATTGTAAAGAATAGGAGTGATCAAGGTGGAGAGTTTGTGAACAAAGATTTTGAAATTCTTTGTAATGAGAATGGATGTTCTTATAACTTTTCTACACTTAGAACCCCATAATAAAATAGAGTTACCAAAAGAAAAAATAGAACCTTACAAAAAAAATGGGTAAAGCTGTGCATAGTGAGTATAACTTACTCGAATATTTTTGGACCGAAGCTATAATCACTTCATATCATGTAATAAATAAAGTTCTAGTAAGAAAAATCATAAACAATACTCCATATAAACTCATCTTCCAAAGAAAACTCAAAATTAAATATTTTAGAGTCTTTAGATGCAATTATTATATTCTTAATACTAAGACAATATTATAAAATTTGAGCCCAAATCTGGCCTTGAAATATTTTTAGGTATTCATTTAAAAGCAAAGCTTATAAAGTTTTCAATAGGAGAACTCAAGTCATGGAAGAAATCGTATATGTCATATGTGATGAATTTGATCCCGAATTGGCTAAATTAATTGTTAAACAAAAAGAAAAAAAATAAAAATTATTGAAAACTTGAACTAAAATGATACATCTATAGAAAAATAAAAATGAATTGTAAATGGAGAGAAAACCACTAAAAAGCTTCCCAAAACATGTATTTCTAAAAGAGCTAATTATAAGAGATCCTTCACAAGGGGTCAAGACTGAAAGAGAGGTAAGAGAAATTAATGAAAACTGAAATAAAGTACAAAATCTAGCATTTGTCTCTCAAATTGAACCAAAACAAATTAAAGAAACTCTAAATGATGAAAATTGGTTAATAGCCATATAAGATAAGTTAAATCAATTCCAAAGAAATGAAATTTGGACACTAGTATCTAGACCTAATGATTATCCAACCATTGTTACCAAATGGGTATTTAAAAATAAACTTAATGAAAATGAGAATATATTTAGAAACAAAACTAGGCTAGTCGCATAAATGTGTAGTCATTATAGTGTTTTTAGCCTTTATATGTTCCAAAAATTTCAAACTCTCTCAAATGAATGTCAAAAGTGCATTTTTAAGTGGTTTTATAAATGAAGAAGTCTATGTAAAACAACCTTTTAGGTTTGAAAATCATAAATTTTCAAATCATATTTACAAACTCACTAATGCATTTTATGGTTTAAAACAAACATCAGAGTTTTGTATGAAAGATTTAGTGAATTTTTGCTAAAATATAATTTTGTAAGGGGGAGTGTTGACACTATGCTTTTTATCAAAATAAAAAATAATGATATTTTACTAGTTCAAATTTATGTTAATGACATCATTTTTGAAAGCACTAATGAGTCATTGTGTATTGAATTTTCCAACCTTATGAAAGAAGAATTTGAAATGAGTATAATAGAAGAATTAAATTTCTTTTTGGGACTTTAAATTAGACAAATTAATGATGAAATTTATAACTCCCAATCAAAATACTTCAAAGAGCTATTAAGAAAGTTTGATATGATAGAGGGTAATATTATTCAAATTCCTATGAGCACTTCTATCTACTTAGACAAAGATGAAATAGGAAAGAATATTGATCAAAAGTTGCATAGAGGCATGATAGATTCTTTACTTTATTTGACTGCCTATAGACCCAACATTCTCTATGGGATATGTGTAGGTTTCAATCTAATCCTATGGAATCTCACCTTACAACCAGAAAACAAATTCTTAGATATTTGAGAACTACATCTAACTTAGGATTGTTTTGTCCAAAGGATAGTAAGTTTAGCTTGAAAGATTATTCAAATGTGGATTATGGAGGGTCCAAAGTGGATATAAAAAGTATAAGTGGTACTTGTTACTTTTTTGAAAATATATTAGATTCTTGGTTTAGTAAGAAACAAAACACAGTTGTATTTTCCACCACTGAAGTAGAATATGTATCTGTAGGTAGTTGTTGTGCACAACTTTTGCGGATAAAATATCAATTGTAAGATTATGGATTGGACCTTAGTCAGATTCCTATTTTATGTTATAATAAAAATGTTATTAACTTCACTAAGAATCTTATGCATCACTCTAGAACTAAGCACATAAAAATTTGTTACCATTTCATTAGAAATCATGTTAGTAAATGGATGTATGCTTAGAATATATCAACACAAATCATCAATTACTGACATCATTACTAAGCCACTTGACAGGGATCGTTTCTATGCGATTAGAATGAATTAGGAATGATGAAAGTTGATTGAATCATGATGGAATATGTTTGTACTTGACGGTGTATTTAATTCTAATTCTGAACACATTCGGATCGATACCTTGTTCCAACAGTATTGATACCTCATAAATGGATCGATACGCTCTTTTGAACATATCCACACTTGTGTTTTTGACTTAAGATTGACACGATGTATCGACACTGAAAATTAGTTCCAGAATGTATCGATACATTTAACAATTAGATCAATACTTTGACGCTAAATAACTGCACATTAAATGAGTTATTTATGAGCATCTCAAAAATTTAAAAAGTCTCTTAAATAACCGCTAAAATTAAATGCATAAAGACAAATCTGGCACATGTATCGATATCTTTTCACTTTCCTCCAGTAAGTTTCGATACATTAGCTAAATGTATCAATACTTTTCCATTCCTCTAGAAGAGTATCGATATCTTATCAACACAAATCGATACATTAGTTTTCAAATCTATAAACGGATCGATACTTTCTTACAATGTATTGATACTTTTACGCGATTTCACACTTAAATATGATAGACCTTTTTACAAAACAAATAGATACCCTAATCTCACGGATCGATACATTTGAAGAAGATCGATATTCACAGTTCAAGAGATTGATATCTTTATAAGTTCGAAAGTATAAAAATATTTACCAAGTGAACTAGATCGATACCCAAAGTATTCAGATCGATAAGAAGAAAATGGATATGCAGAGTTCACAAAATTGATATTTCATCAACACGAGAGTTCGAAAATATTTACAAAGCAAACCAGATCAATACGTATGATGAGAAGATCGATACTTCGCCAACCAAAGAGTTCAAAAATAATTACAAGGCGAACCAGATCGATACATGTGCTGAAGAGAACGACACATTGCTAACCAGAGAGTTCGAAAATAATTACAAGCCAAACCAGATCGATACATGTGCTGAAGAGAACGACACATTGCTAACCAGAGAGTTCGAAAATAATTACAAGTCGAACTAGATAGATACATCTAAAGAATAGATCGATACATTGCAAGTTAAAGACTTCAGAATTATTTACAACTCGACCAGATCAATACGTGAAAAAGAAATGATTGATACTCGGGATCAAGGGTAAGTTAAGATTCAAATTTAACCTGAACAGATCGATATTTTAGCAGAACGGGTCGATACTTCATGACGTTTTTAAACCTTAACGGTAACTTTTGCAATATTTATAGTCAACATTAATTGCATCAAATAAAACTGTTAGACACAAGGGTTTTCACTAGAAGAAGAAGTATAAATAGGAGAATTTAAGATAAGAAGAATTAACAGAGCACATTTGGCAAAATTATTGAACATTCCTCTTGATTTTTCAAACATGAATACACTTTTTCTCTCTAATGTAATTGTACTTTTTACTTCTTTGTAAAAGAAAATCATATGTACGAGCTTATTGAGATATATGCTCTAGTGTGAGAGTTTTAAATACATAATTTTATTTTTTATTTGTATGGGTTCATCTTCACCGGATTAAATGAATATTGTATTAGGTTTCTCTTTACCCGAGAAAAATAAAGTGTACCGTTGCCCTTCTTCACAAAAAGGAGTTATATTGGGTTTTACTTGACTCATAGAAATAAAGAGATAGTCAAACCTCGGTAGTGAGTTAAACCAAGAAAGTGTATGCAAACCAAACTTGCCAAACCACTATAAATCTAATGTTTACAATCTCTCTCTACTCTTTTATTTATTGCACAACATTGATAATTACATTCAATATTAAGTATTAAATTTTAAATAACTTAATTTGCCCACCTCTTGAGTATTGCCAACTGGGACAACAATACTTAGACACTTTTTAACGAGGACGTGGGATTCTTATGATACGGATGGTTTGTTGAACCCTTAAAACTCAAAATGCATAAGCATTAGTTTTATATGGGCACCTAAATGAGGCAATGCGAGAGTGTAGTAGCACATGCATAAGCACGAGGAGACACTAAAGCAATGTGAAGTCTACACAGACGCACTAGGTAGTGGACAACATAGGGCACACATAAAGAAAAGCAAGTATATGTACAGGAACATATGGTCGAGCGACAAAGATAAAGCATATCATGCAAGATCAAGAGCATGCGTGGACAACAATGCGCAACCCAAGTAGCTAGTGGGTATAAACAATGTATAGGCTCATAATAAGGCTAAAACTTGTAAGTTGTAATTATTAAAACTTTAAGCAATGGCAAAGTGGCACTATACACTAGGTGGCGATGTAAGCATAACTTGCTCAAATATAGTCCTAAATGTGTGCACAAGTGGCTTGGTTATTGGTGTAGTCATGCATATATTTTAGCAAGCGGTTGGTTGACTTCTATCCTTGATTTGACATCAAATGCTTAAAATGTGTCAAAGTAGGTTGTTATTGTCACAAACCCATGCATAAAATCATACATAAGATCTCAACAATGACAATATGAAATTTATGCTTAATGCTACACCATTTATTATTATTATTATTATTATTATTATTATTATTATTAT
>JAXCLQ010047761.1:0-15412 GCA_035584115.1 Cedrela odorata | reverse complement strand
AAAAAAAAAATTAAAATTTAATAACAAAATTAAATACTAATAAAAAATTTAAAATTATTAATTAAACTAAATACTAATAAAAATAACTAAATTATTTTCTAACTAAAATTTTAAAATTAAATTGTGAAAAAAAAAATTAAAATTTAATAACAAAATTAAATACTAATAAAAAATTTAAAATTATTAATTAAACTAAATACTAACTAAAATAACTAAAGTAAATACTAACTAAAATTTAAAATTAATAAATAAATTAAATACTAAATTAAATATATTAATACAAATACTAACATTAGACTATCAAAATTTAGAGTGTTTGCAATTTGCTTCCACTAAAATTTTTGAACAACTGAAAGTGGGAGTAAATATTTAAGATTTAGAAGGAGAAAAATTAATTGATTATAAGTATTGTGCTGAGATGAAGAAAATTGAGTTTAGAGAAATTGAGTTAATGAAAGAAATATATTAAAGAAAAAAATAAATGATAATTTATGGAGAAAAAAATTTTAAAAATAAAAATGTAACGTTGCAATTGCAATGTTACCTGCAAACTTGCAAAGATTCTTTGCAATTTTTTGTTTAAGTATGGCCCTTTAGGTAAAACCAGCAGGTCATGCATAAACGGGCCAGAACAGTTTCAGGCCCGTTATCGGCCAGACCTCTAGTTCTAAATTGATAGAATAGACACGACCTGGTTATTTAGGCCCGAAATTAGATGAAAAGTTTCACGAGCCGGTCTGAGCCTGAATTTTGACAGATCGGGTTGGTCCGATTTATAGACCAACCCACCTATTAGACATCACTAAGCTCAGCAACACAATTTGCTCAAAGCAAAAAGCATCTCAGCCCCAGTAGCTTTTGTTTCCTTTTTGTTTTTTACCTTGTTCTCTTTTGTTGTTGCTTTTCAAAATCGTATGAGAGAGGTTGTGTACATTGTCGAAACTCGATTGCACCGTCGTGAGACTAGTGGATACACACAAAGACGTTCAAAACTAAAAGCAGAATATGTTCTTGAAGAATTGAACAACAAATGCTTAGTTTCTTTCTCTAGAAATCACTGAGCCTTACCAGCCCTTTATAATGCTTTGTTCACAGTCTCTCATTGTTTATTTATAGACTATATAATGGCAATTCATTTGGGTAGGTGTATGGTTTCATATAGACACAATTGTTCATTGAACAATTGTGTAATTTCTCTTTCATGAACAATTGTATCATTTTGGATGAACTATTGCTTTTCTTGGTTGAACCATTACACCCCTCTATATGTCATCATCACATTGATTATGCATAACAATCTCTCATTTAATCAAAGTGATAAGATTTACTTCTGATAATTGAATATCTTGTGCAAATTACCAATCATCATTACTATACCATAACTAAACCACAAAATTATGGTATACACATTTTACAAAAGTAAAATAGCGTCACAACCGAAACTAAGAAAAATTATGTTCGTATTTAGTTTTTATGGTGACTTACACATTAAGCATCTAGTGTTACATAAATTCATCTTGATATTTCCATACGAATTTTTATATTCAAGATAATTTATTATAACCCTATTTAACTTTGTTATAGTGTTCTCTATCTTTTCTCTGACCAATATTCACAATTAATCAGACAGAGATGTATTATTATTTTCTTTGGCATCTCCACTTAACAAATGATATCTAGTTTCCACATATTAACTACACATCTGGATGATTCTCAAATCTATAGTAGTTACATGCTCTCTAAACTTCTCAAGAGATAATCCCTTAGTTATAAGATCGGCTACCATATCTTCCGAAGGGACATAGTCCACTTTAATTTTACCCTCCTCTATTATATCTTGAATATAATGATAACTAATATCAATGTATTTATCCTTGGAACTATTTTCTCTACTTTTAATCAAATAGATGATAGATTTATTATCAAAAAAATATATTTATAGGTTATAAATATAATTGTAAATTATCAATAAACCTCTTAGTCCATATAGCTGTACTTACTACTGTACTACATGAGACATATTCTGCCTCCATAGCAGATTTCGCAACACAGCCTTATTTCTTACTTAACCAAAAAACTGTTGTTCCACCATATTGAAACACATTGCCTCTTATTGATTTTCTATCATCCAAATCTCCTACAAAATTTGCATCACAATATCCAATAAGTTTTAAATCATATAAACCAAAAAAGAGTTTCATACCTTTGATCCTTTTAGATATCTTATGATCATTTTAACTGCTTGCCAATTTTCTCTTCCTAGATTTGATTGATATCTACTTACCACTCCCACTGCATGTGATATGTCTAGCCTTATACTAGTTATTGCATACATTAGACTCTCAATAATTTGTGTATAAGGTACTTTTTGCATTTCTTCCAGTTCGATTTTATTTTGAGAATATAAATCTTTGCTCAAAATAATTAACTTGCACGTAGGTGTATTAACCGATTTACAATTTTTCATGTTAAACCGTTTAAATATTTTCTCTAAACAATTCTCTTGATCTAGATATAACATCTTTGATTTTCTATCTCTGGTAATTTGAATTTCCATAACATAAGGTATCTCACCCATGTCTTTCATATCGAACTCCGTACTAGGATATGACTTTGTTTTATTAATCATATATATGTAATTACTAACCAATAAATTATCATTCACTTATAATGAGAGTATAAATATTTTTTCTTGGCATTGCTAACTATAAACACAATGATCTAATGGATTCATTTTGTAACCCAAATCCAAGATTGCTTGATAGAATTTTAAATATCATTGTCTAAACCATTGTTTAAATCTATACAAAGACTTCTTTAATTTATATACTTTGTTTTCATGCCCTTTAACCAGAAAAATCTCTGGTTGTGACACATAAATGTCTTATTTTAATTCACCATTTAAAAATGTTGTCTTTACGCTAATTGATGCAATTCAAAATCCAATCTAGCAACAATTGCCATGATAATTTGAATGAATGTGAATTTAGAAACTGGTGAATAAGTATCAACAAAGTCTATCCCAAACTTTTGAGTATAACCTTTAACTACTAATCTAACCTTATATTTGTCTAGACTTTCATCAACCTTTAATTTTTTTTCTTTAATACCCATTTATAACCAATGGGCTTTCTTTCTTTAGGTAAATTAACTAATTCCCGAACTTTATTTTTCTCAACAGATTCCAATTCATCTTCCATGACTAATTGTCATTCTTTAGAATCAAACTGTCTTATAACATCGCTATAAGTTTTTGGTTTATCACTTAGTTAATTTCCTTCATCATTGGTAAAGACATAATGATCTTTCAACCATTGAGAAGGTTCCCTTTTTCTTTTTCTCCTACAAACTTACACATCTTTACTAGACTGTGCAGAATTTATGGGATCAACAGTATTCTCCAATCTTATATTAGGATCATTGATAAGTTGTAATAAAGTAGTAGAGATCTCATTTTCGTTACGCAGCTCAAGTTGCTTTTTAGAAATATTGTGTTCGTAGTTTCTATAAACATAACATCTTTACTTTCTATAAGACCATTGTCTAGATGATAAAATTTAGAACCAGTCTTATTTTTAACATAATCAATGAAGTTGCATTCTCATGTTTTAACACTAATTTTATCCCTTAAAGGCTTAAGAATAAGAACATAGACCTTACATCCCCAAACCTTTAATTTTGATAAATTTGGTTTGGTTCTCATCCATATTTTATAAGGAATTAATAATTTAACTTTTGGGTAACCTCTATTTAATATATATGCTACTGTAGATAATGCCCCTCCTTAAAAATGTAAAGACATTTCTGAGTAAGATGTCATTGATCTTGTCATATCTAATAGAGTTCGATTTCTTCTTTCTACTATCTCATTTTGTTGTGGACTATAGGGAATTGTATAAATATGTCATATACCGCTTACTTTGCAGAAATCATCAAAAGTTTTATATTCTTCACCTCAATCACTATTTAATACTTTAATCGAGTCACCCAATTGTGTTTCTACTTCTTTTTTATATTCTTTGAATTTTTCTAAAGCCTCCAATTTATGCTTTAGAAAATACACATATCTATATCTATAATAATCATCAATAAAAGTGATGAAATATTTCATACCTTTATGTGTTTTTATTCTCATACGTCCACATAAATCCGAATGTACTATTTTAAGTAAATATGATGATTTCCAACAATTCAAAAAATATTTTCTTATTATTTTACATTTAACACATGTTTCACATGTGTCAAATTATCCAAATCTATTTAAGGAAGCATTCGTTTATTGCTCATTTTAAGCATTTTATTTGTATTTATATAGCCTAATATTAAATGTCAAATAAAGTACATAAATCTAATACATAGACACAATTAGAAAATTAAGTTTTATTTATTGTAAATTCAATTAAATACATATCATCAATTCTTTTATCTTTTAGAAGTACAAGACCATTTGTTTGTCTCTATGTTCACAAACTCAAACTTAAATATAATATCAAACCCTTTTTTATCTAGAACAGACACAAAGATTAGATTCCTTCTCATTGATGGAACATACAATACATCTTTCAATATTATGGTGGCATTCGCAGATGAGATTTTATAATCTCATATGTCTTGTACATCAATATAAGTATTATTACTCATATATAACCGATGTTTCTTTAGTGTTTTTTTTTTCTTAAAGTTGACAAATTGACTTTTGTCATTGCTCACATATCTAGTAGCACTATAATCCATCTACTATTGATTTTAAAATTCAGCAATAAGTGCCTCAAAAATAGTTAAAACAATTGTTTTTCTTCTTTATCTTCTTTTTTTTACGTTTTGGATATTTGGCTTTAAAATGACCAGTATTCCCACATATAAAACACTCATTTTTCCTATGTTTTTTATTTTATGGTCCAGACTTCCATGGTCTCTTCTTTTGTTTTGAATTCTTCTCATTGTGTTTACTTTTATCATTTTGAGAACTTTCTGCCAAGAAAAAATTGTTGGAGTGATTCTCCTCTTTTCTTCTATTCATCCTGACCTCTTCAATTACCAATATCGCAAGCAATGTAGTCATGAATAAATCATTTTGCCCATATGTTATTGAGGTCACAACATGATCTCATATCTTTGACAGAATATTTAGAAGAAGTTAAACTTACATTTTATCATAAATTTCATGACTAGCATTTGACAAATCTTTTGCAAGCAACTTTATCTTGATGATATGATCTCATATACTTTCATTTTTATTTATACGAATACTATTGAATTCTGCTAACCTTAATTGAATATATGTATCAGATTTCGGTTCATACTTACTATCTAATACATCTATAATTTTCTTAGCAGTATTATATCCCTTATATAAAGGAATTAAATCATCTTGCATATTACTGAGAATTGTTACTTTAGCTAATTCATTATCTTCCTCTCATTTGTCTAAGACTGTATTTTCTGTGGATTTTTCTTGCATAATAACATACAATATTTTTTCATATGTCATTAAATATGAAATTCTTCTTTTTCAAACATTATAATTCATATTATTTAATATCTCTATCTTGGCTAAATTAAAATTAATTTTGCTAGCCATAATGTAAAACAATAACACAAATAAATAAATAAAATTGTATAAATTTTAACTCACAGTTAATTAGATTTCAGTAACCTAATATTATACTAATTCAGATATGACAATAAATATGGCTTCTTAGAATTCTTCACGCTTTTTTGCACATAAGCTAGAGTAATCCTCTTTTCTTTGAACAATTGTCTCATATACACGGTCTCCAAATAATTCAATATTCTTATGAGTTGAAGTAGTCTCAAACCTTAGATTTGTCTTGTAGCACTTATTTCTCTTCTATACAAGTTAAGAATAGTGAAACTAATATTTATCTAATGTGTTGACAAACCAAGGTAGTGTAAAGTTAGTGTTTTTCCTTTATTTCTTCGTACACTACCAAAGATTTCTAAATTTTGAGTGCTTAAATCCAAATTCTAAGGTCACAAATCAATCCAGTACACCGGAAAACCTTTACGTATCAAATTTTGATTCGATGGGAGTTGGCTTGAGCCCTGAACTGAACATAAGAAATTTTATTGATTCAACCGAATAGAAAATTGATCATGCAAGCGGTTTGGTTGGACTAGGCTGCCATATGAATAGGGTCTAGACTGAATCAAGTTTTCAGATTGGATCAGGGTCAAACCAGGTTGAGTTAGGATTGGACTGGGTCTGGCAAGTGTGATGCACGCGTTCTGCACGTGGACTCCACTCGTCTTCAACCTTCGGGCGCGTGGTTTCATATGCCAGTTCATTTGGATAGATGTATAGTTTCATATGGATACAATTATTCATTCATTTCTCTTTCATGAATAATTGTATGCTTTTGATTGAACCATTGTTTCTTTTAGTTAAACTATTACATCTCTCTACATGTCACTATCATATTGATTATTGAACCATTATTTCTTTTAGTTGAACTATTACATCTCTCTACATGTCACTATCATACTATCATATTAATCATGCATAACATACATTCCTTGTAATATATAAACCTTTCCTGTTGTAAATCAATATATTGCATCCAATACAATACGAGAAGAAGCAAAAACATTAGCTCTTCTTCATTCTTAACTGGTAGCACTACTCGTTTTTGCACCATAGACACCTCATTGCATGAACAGATAGCAACTCATTGAACAATTTCCTTGTAGTATTTTATGACATATTTACTCTAATCAGTAATTATTTTTATCATCACAGTGAATTTCTTGGATTGGTTCACCGATGTCAACGTTTATCCAACCATTCACAGTTTACTTCTAAGTTATCATTTCAGGGAGTGGAGAGGCACCCATTTCATTCGGCAATCCATAGTTGAGGAAACAGGTTAGTTCTTATAAGCGTTGATAACTTTAATTGCTTGTTCTGTGCAACTCAGTGAAAGACATCATTATATCCTTTTGTTAATTGTGTCAATGTTGCTGACAAAGAGCAAACATTCTTAACAGGAATCAGTGTGGTTTTGACTTTTTATACCCCATATATTTTAAAGAATGCGTAGTACTTGCCACATTTGCTGTATTCCTGTTGTTGATGTTTTTTCTGTACAAATGGAGGACATATCTGTCCTGGAAAGAAACTTCTTTCTTATCATGGCCAGGCCAAAGTTGCTTTGATACCCCGTCTTTTTGTTCCGGAACTATTCCATTCATCAGTGCTTCTTACTTTTGTTTATGGACTCTCCACCATCCCAAAAGAAAACATTTTTATCCATGAATCTTATTCTTCCAAGAGGACCCCGCCAATCACTCACAAAGTTGAGACACGTGCACGTGTGAGTGTGCATACACATATTTGTGAACACGTGCATATGCTGTTATTCTTTAATCTATATGTTTGTTGCAAAAATGCTTCTGAAGAATATGTGGAATGTCAATAGTTGAAACTGATGCTGTCTATAGTATGATCTAGGTGTTACAGTGGCGTTGATTGATTTTATGATTTCCTAGGAGAGGAGCTTTGAGAAAAAAAATGGAAAATGAGTCAATGAGGATGAAAATTGATCGATCACAGTAGTTAGAATTTGATGCTTTATAGCACTGTAAAACCTATTATAAAATAATTAGATGACGTTCATTTATCTTACACTAATGGAAGAATTATGTGTCTCACTCAGAATACCTTCAATTAAATATATAAAAAGAGTTGCAAATTGAAAGTGGAGGATCATTGCTCACTATCGACGGTGAAACGAGTTTGGACCCTTTCCATCTTCACACCTTCATTCTATAGAACAATCAAATTCTATTAGAAAAAGATGAAACGGGAAAAGAAGAAAAGGCTTCTGCTTTCACCCGTCTCTAACTTATGTAGAGACAAAGATGCTCATCAATCAATTAGGCCATTCATGTTTTCCAGTGGATAGCTTGGGTGAAGTGTGGGCCTTTCCCATTGAAATAATGGCTCAATTATTACAATCAGAATCAGAAACCCACTTGAATGCAAAAAAGAAGCCTCTGGCAAATCGTACCCTTCATTCATTCACCAGTATGAGTGCCTTTTTTGGAGTCTCTTTGCTTTGGATCACTCATGAAATAAAGAGCAAGATAAAGAGGAAAAACAAAGCACTTAAAAGCTAGAGAATGATTCATTTGTGGGTATTTGATAAATATAGATGCCCTGCGTTACCATAAAGCAGTTATAGTGATTACATTTTTCAAGTGCTTACAAGAGAAAAAAAAAAACAAAACAGAAAAAGAAGAAAAGAAAAGGGTTAGAGATAGAATCTACAAGCTAATTAGCAAACAATTAAAAGAAAACAATAAACTGTTCTTTATGACAAGTTTCTCAATAGTTTTATGAGCACTACTGTTCTATAGATCCTGTATTACTTCACCTAAGACCCGATCATACACCGCATGCTTTCATAATTCTGATGGGTTCTTTATTTTAGTGGCATTGGATGATTCTTTGGTCTTTGGAAACTTGCAAGAATCAAATCTACACGGGTCTGCCTTAGCGAGCAACTGAACAACCTCATTCATGGTTGGACGCCTGGCTGGTGTCTTGCTTGTACAGCGGATTGCAATCTTTAGAACCTGAATCATCTCGTCCCTGAATGATCCAGATAATCGCTTGTCCAAGACCTCAATAACTCCTTCCATTTTGTCGACCTTTGTTGAAACCCAGTATATGATATTCTTGTTATCTCCAAAATCTGCCTCTACTGGTTTCCTCCCGGTTATTAGCTCCATCAACACCACTCCGAAACTGTAGACATCACACTTGGTTGTTGCTTTAGATGAATATGCGAATTCTGTCAGCAAAAATTTGGTTTGTAGATTAATCAAAACCAAGAAAATAAATTACTAAAATAGAGTCTGTTAACTAGAGAAAAAAACAAATAGTTACTAAACAATAGTGATAATCAAGTGATGCATGATGATATTACTGACGTTAATAATATTTTAAAACTTTATTACGTACAGGATTTGTTATGGTATTAAGATTCAAGATTCAACTTAGAATACTCCAAAAAAATGAGATGCCACTATGATTAGAAGACTCTTTTGTGTAACCCAACAATTATTATTGCATGCATGAATTTTAATCTTCATAATAGCTATCAGCAACTTTTTTGTTACTCCTCCTAACAATTTTTTTTTTCTACAAGTGTAGATATGAATTATTGATAATAGATTTGGTTGAGAAAATTACCTGGAGCAAAATAACCATAGGTCCCTGCTATCACAGTAGTGGTGGAATCTTTCCCTCTAGCTTGCAAAACTTTGGCTATGCCAAAATCTGCAACCTTGGGCTGGTAGTTGATATCCAGTAAGATGTTGGTTGACTTGATGTCTCTGTGAATAATAGGTGGCAATAGACCATGATGGAGGTATGTCAAACCCTGAGCAACACCAAATGCAATCTTATGACGAGTTGGCCAATCCAGATGTATCCACCCTTTGTGAAGGGCGTCCCAGAGGTTTCCATTTGGCATGTACTCATAAACCAACAAGTTGCAATCCAAACACGAGAAGTAGCAGTATAATTTGACTATGTTCTTATGCCTAATATTTCCCAATGTCTCAACTTCAGTTTTCAGCCCTTTGTCCAAAAGCAACTGATCTTCTGCAGCAGAATCTTTTGTTCTTTGGCTCCACAACTTCTTTACTGCAACCGTCTCCCCACTGCTCAAATCAATTTTATACACTGTCCCAGATCCTCCTTGGCCCACTTTGTTCTTTTCAGTCATGGCCTCAAGGATCTCACGTTGGTCGAAAATTAATCTATGGAAGCTCTTTACTTCATATGAAAAGAACGATGAAGTCAAGGTCTCATCATGTTCCATCATTGCTCTTTGTTTACTGAGTCGACGTTTTAGGAGCAGAAGAAGGCCGATGACAATGATGACTGCTGAAATAACTATTGCCCATATAGAATTTAGCCTCTTTCGGCTCTTAGTTTGAGAGCATAAAGGGAATTTTTCATCTGATGAGTTAACACAGACTGAGACACAGAGACCCGGGTTGCCTGAGAGGCTTTCTACTAACCCTCCCTTAATCAATGAGAGAGGAATTGGACCGGAAAGCCGATTGTTTGAAAAGTTGATGGAGTTTGGTAACAATTCACAGAGACTCTCTGGGATATTCCCAGTCAAGAGGTTGCTGGAGAGATCAAGAACGTTGAGAGATTTTAGTGAAGACAGTGACTTGGGTATAGAGGAATTGAGCTTGTTGCTTTGCAAAATCAGTAAATTTAGCCTGTTTAGGTTTCCAATTCCGGAAGGTATTGGACCAGACAGTAAATTATCACTCAGATCAATTTTCACCAGACTGATAGCTCGAGAAATTTGAGAAGGAATAACACCTGAAATTTGGTTTCTCTGCATAAACAACTCTGACAAGTTTTTAGCATTTCCAATTGTATTTGCAATTGAACCGCTGAAATTGTTGTAACTCAAGTCAATGATTGACACACGGGGAAGATCCAGAATACCTTCAGGTATTGAGCCCACCAAATGGTTGTTATTGACTCGAAACCTTAAAAGATTCACGCACTTTGCTAAACTATCAGGTAACTCTCCAGAAAACATGTTTTCCAAGAGAAGAAAGTATTGTAGTTTACCTCCATTGCAAACCTGTGTAGGAAGTGGACCTGACAGACGATTCTCTGATAAGTCAAGAACAACCATGGGAGAAAACTGCCCCAGATTCTGAGGAACTTCTCCCGTCAGAAAATTGTCATAAAGTGATAAGATGGACAGGGTTGTTGAATTTGCAATTACACTTGGGATTTCTCCAGTAAGGGTATTGTTGTAAAGCTGCAAGACTCGCAGCTTGGGAAGCCTGCAAATGGAATCCGGAATTTTTCCCATCAAGTGATTAACTGACATGTCCAAATCTCTGAGCTCCGTTAAATTTCCAAATTCCTCAGGTATAGTGCCTGAAAGTTGTTGATTGTAGTATAGTTCAAGCTGTTGCAAGTTCTTGAGCAATCCAATCTCTGGAGGAATATGACCCGTGATAAAATTGCCACTCAGTTCAAGATCAATAAGAGAAGTCATATTTCCTATTGATGCTGGAATCTGACCTTGCAACCCGCATGTGGTTAAAACCATGCTCCGGAGCTTTGTTAACCTGTAAATAGTCCCTGGCAGTTGCCATGAGTTGAAACCTGGATTTTCATTAAAGTTGAGCACCTCAAGATTAGTAAGGTTAGTAACGGACACGGGGAAGTTGCCTGTAAAGAGATTGTATGACAGGTCAAGTATCCGAAGATTTTGCATCAACGAGAAGTCCGGAAGTGTCCCTGCCAGGTATATGTAAGTCATGTTGAGCTCTTCCAGGAGAGAGCAATTGGCAATACCGTCAAGGATGTTGCCGTGGATATGGTTTCGGCCAAGACGAAGAACACGTAATTCCGGCAGGTAAGAGCATACACGAGATGGGAATTGGCCAGTTAGTAACCACTCTGATATGTCAATCTTGTCAACATAACCTTGATCGTTGCAGCCAATTCCTGAGAAATTGCAGCAAGGTTTCCCTCCATCCATATCCCAACCAGACAAAGCATCTCCTGATAGAGAGGTCTTCATCAGAGTGAAAAACTGAGACTGATTAACTCTGATGGCTTCAGAAGTATTTGACAGAGAAGTAAGTAGCACAAGAAGGAATAAAATAGATTGAAGAGCCATTTTAGATAGTTGAAACAGAAAGAGTAAGCTAGAGAGAGAGAGAGAGAGAGAGAGAGGAGAGGAGAGGTAGTTAAAATAGTTGTTGCAAGGAAGAAGGTGAAGAGTGTAAGTTTATAAATGGGTTGATTCAACAGTAATAAGACCTTGAGGATGAAAAAGCAAGGTTCGTGTATAGTACTGGGGCGAGATAGAAAAGAAAGAGGTGTACACATCTCATCATAAAAAGGCTTTGCGTTTATACCCACTAGCTCACGAAGAGAATATCGTCACGGCTACTACTTTATACTGACAAATATATTTGAATAAAACTGCATCTGATCCTAATCACCATATGTTTTCTCGACCAGGACCTGGACCTCTTGATGTGATCAATCTCCTTTCTCCTGGATGGCCACATTTCAAAGTTCGGCTCATCATCATCCACAATGTAGCTATGCCCATGGTATGTTTCTCTAGTAAAACATATGTAAATGTTATGTAAATGTTATGACTCCGTACGATCTCCTGTTTATTGTTCGTTTATTTGTATTCAACAATATACCAACACAAGTGGACTTCAACCGTCTCCGTTGTCTCTACTAGTACTAGGTTCTTTTAGGACCTAGTCTGGTCTGGCTATTAAGCAAGTAGACTCAGATCAATTGGCCGAGCATCTCTGTTTTTCTTCTTGGAATGACAGAATTAAACATCAAGTATACGAATTCACATGAACCAGTTTGGGTTCCAAATGGTAAAATCCCAGTTGGGTTTTTTTTCCCGACATTTCTTGAATATAATTCTAGGAATTATGTTTCTTCTCAACTTTTTATATCTTGATTTTATGCCAAATTGATTGTAACCAGTCTATCGAACTTTTGCTCAAAAACTAAGAGAAAATGGATTATTGTGTCGAATAGATTGTTGAGTTGACCTTGTTAGGCCAATAGAATGTTATGTTAGCGTTCCGCCATCAACATCTATAACACGTGTATGGAATTTCATATTAAGTTTGTTTTCTATTCTTCTTGCTCCTGGGGAATGGCTTAGAGCAATAGAAAATTCCTTTACTGGGTGGAGGATGATACAGTTTGAAATTATATATACATATATTCTATAATTAAAATCTTGATGGGGAATTTGCACTACAGGGGAGGGACCATATTCGAAATTATTTGTTTATGTGATATTGAAGAATTAAATTAAAGGTAAAGGTACAGAAAGAGTACAGTAATGCTTTCTTTTTCTTTTTTCTTTAATGCATTTGTTGTTATTCAGATGACAATCATTGCTGAGATATGTGATCTGTCTCTACGAGACTTGTTAAAAATTACAATTATTTCACTCTTGCAAGCCTCCATCTGGGTTTTTTTTCCCTCCCCTTTCTTGACACAGAAAGTGTATCTTGTGGGTTGATCAGAAACTTGTTCATGAACTAATATGACCACTGAAGTCTGCAACTAACCAAAACTTCTTCAGAGATAATGTATCCTGCTAAGAAGTAAAACCCAAATCATTTCAACAGACTTTTATTAGATTTCAAATGCATCTCTTAATATATTTAACAGCACTATACTTACCAATTAGGATGTTACATAATACTATTTGATACATGACAGTTTCTAATAGTTTGTCTTTCTGTCACATTAAATTTTACTTGGGAGGACAATGGCAGCTACCTTCAATACCTTTTTTTTTTCTTTTTAAAAGATAAAGATATGCATTATTTGGTGGGTGGTGGGCTTGTTGTTTTCTAATTAATATTGAACACTACACATGCAAAACATGTATTGTATAAATTTACATAAGCATATGGATTAATCTTAATCATAATGGGAATATAACCAACATTTTCTTTTAAAAGATTGTAATTATAAGCTAGTTAGCACTTCAAAAGAGTAATGGCTTTTATCCAGGATCGATTCCATTTCTATCGCACCAAATATAATGGACCCACATATATCAATACGTGTCAAATGGGCCCAATAGCCCAAATGGTTTTTTAGCCCATAAATCATTAATGGGAATCTCTGTTGGATATTAGATTAGAAGAAGCGCCCAATCATGAAGTGCAAAGCTAAGCTAAGATGCCCACTTCTCAAAAAGTATCGGGTACATGTTTGGCAGATGAGAAGTGCTAAAAAATCTCATTTGGCAATCACTTATTAGCTGCTTTCTGCTTTTCTCACCGACATCTTTTTGTTGGAGGATCTAATAGGCGCCTGAATCATTAACGCACAATAACAAGGGCAAAAAAAATTGCCTTCACTTTACTGTCGAATTGACACAGCCATTTCTTCTAGGGGTAATTTGAAAAAGTAATCAAATCAAAGTTGCAAATTGTGAACAAGAGCTAAAGAGGGGCCACACAAATTTGACAAGGCAAATTTCATGCTACGACAGGCCGCGTCGCAACCCATTATTTGTTTATTATAAGCATGTTTATTCCCTGCTATTCTACACCTTGGTATACACTATAATGTTTCTCTTTTTAAAGCGAGGGAATAATAAATATGTATGTGCTTTGGAGAGGAGGCAGTCAATTCTCTTCTCAATTCACTTTGCATAACAATTACATTTAATAGAACAGAGGATTAGGGTTCGTTCCCTTAGTCAAACTCTTTACTTAATCATGGCTTTAATGATATTGCTACTTTATCAAATAAATCTTTGTCTTTGATTCATGGGTTGTCATTAGAGTTATTTTCCTGAAAATATACTGAATTATTGGATATACAACTTTAGAAAAAGGAAGATAGGGTTGTTGATATCAACTGTTGGGGATTTTTCCACCTTATCTCTTGGACCAAATATATACATTTGGATAGAATCCTCATTATCCATGCATTATCTATCCATCTCTTTCGTTGAATGAGAAGAAAGCCACCGTTTGAAGAATTTGGAACCCAAATTGGGGAGCCTACATATGATAATTTATTGTGTTGATGACCCATTTCAATTCAATTCAATTCAATTCAATTCAGATTAAATTTTTATCACATATCATTGTACTAATTTTTTCTTCAAAATTAGTGTAAAGAATAATCGATCGCTTAACCTCTTACCTCTATAATAAGAAAGTAAATTAATTAAATTATCATTTTTGAGATAATCAATCTGGTAGTTAATAAATATAAACTTGTATATTTATCCTCACAAACTACCATAAATAATTATAAATTTAATACACAGCTTAGAAAATCCTTCGTAATTGTGAGTAGAAAAATAAAAAATTTATAGTTTGAATTTAAAAATTAAGATAGAATTATAACTGTAATTATAAAAAAGTTCAAGTAAAACTACAACGGTAATTATATATACTTTTGGATTTTAATTAACATGTTGTAGTAGTAGTAAAAATAAATAAATAAACTTCCATAGATAATGAACCCACACATATATTATTATTTCTGAACCACAAAAGTAAAGCAAAGCAAAGGATACCACAAAAAGTTCATCGGTGCTTGCCAGTTGCCAGGCAAACCCTAGAAATCTTTAATATTGTTCATTGTTGAGGGCCCGTAAGAATAGTGAGATGTTTCATGGATGGTGAGCGCGGGAGGATTACATTTGTGGGCATTTGGCAAGTTCAACAAGACAAATGAAATGAGCTACATGTCACGCCCCAAGTTACGCCGCCCAAGTTACGCCGCAGAATAGGTCCAAATTACGCCCCAGCAGCAAAGCTGTTGCGCCTGAGCAGAAGTTACGCCCCAGCGGAAAAGCTGTTGCGCTTGAGC